>JAANSP010004390.1:0-10239 GCA_036850745.1 Homidia socia
AAGGTTTGTCCATGTGTTTTTGAATCACTTTACGATTTACTACTTTACAAAAACGCCAACCACAAATAGGATGCTGCCTCACTTGTTCTACGGAAGAAATTGCTGGGTTGTCTTTTATTTTATTTTTTTATTTTTTAAGTTTTGCGCAACAATTTGGTCTTCGGCTTAAAATTGCTTTCTACTTGTTTGCATTGTGGGTTATGATGATGGGATGATTGAAAATAATGATGATTGAATGGGTTTGATATTTGATAATCGCTAAAGTATTCACTTTATTATAATGACGCTGGATAATTAATAGCACAAAAGTGCACATTTTTACGCTTTTCCAGTATTGTAACAAATAATGGTAGTAAAACAAAAAATGCAAAATATTACCGCAAAGGACAGACTTTTTTCTTCAAAGCTTTGCCTAATAAAACACCAATACAGCCACACACACTCACTACATTTAAAAATGGAATATTATTGCTTTCCAGACACATGAAAACAGAAAAAATGTTATCAATGTTCTTAATTGGACTGTTCACTAATGATGAATAATGATGTTTTCAATTGTTCATTTTTGAACATTTAAAAAAATGAAATTTCATTTTGTGAACAGTTTAGTACGTAAAACAATTGCTCCACTTTTAAATTCGTCGCCGTAATACTTAATGCACGTCTCAGCAGCGCAGCGCGTTTTATTTTCTTCAGGATCTCAAGACTCCTGCGTATCGCATTGCTATTTAGCTGTATACTATTTATTATTGCCGTAATACAAATTTATCAGAATGTGTTCTCAGTTAAAAGTTAATTAAATTAAGTTCCTTTTAGTTTTAATTCCTTTATCCATATACATCATACCTTTTTATTACAACGTTATACTACACAGAAAACCAAAGGATTCCCATGCTCATTTTATTTTTGTGAAATATTTAGAAAATTGGGGTGTATTTTGGTCTTCACGCATACAACAGGTTCTTTATTTACTACATTAAATTTATCTATATAGTGGGTATTTATTGGGTATCTCTTGCAATTTTGGGCTAATTATTAAATATTTATTGTTACGTTAATATTACAGTTACAAGTAGTCCTTAAGCTTTTCCATTAATTTTTATGCTCATGTTAATAATGATTGGGGTGGTCGTTCATGGGGGCGCAGGTTCCAGCCATCTCTTTGGCTTATGAAGCTCCAGAAGCGGACATAATGAAACGACAACCACGTAATCCCAAGCAAGACAAGCTGGTTAATAACAGGTCGGTTTTTGTCCGTTTGATTTTCCAGAAAAAAACTTTTTAAGTTGGTTTGTTGGTAGAAATCTCAGTAAAAATATACTCATCAGAGGTTGACTTCTTTATTTTTTGAAAAATTTATTAATTCAAAAGTTTAATGTGTGTGCTCTTTATATATTTTTTAAAGTTTCAATTTTAGTACAATTATTATCGTTATTATTAAATTTCTTGATTTGTTCAATGTGAATATAGTTTCGTTTATAAATACCCATGTGTACATATATATATATTCTTTTCTCTTGTGAATGTGTACTTTTACTTAAAGGTGCGCAAAATAATTACTCTATGGTATCTTTTTAGCCAAGTTACCTAGCTTGTATTGTTTTCAAGCGAATTATTAGCGCATGGCTGGGAGCGTATAAAAGTATCTGAAAACAGCAGCGTGAGCGTTAGTGTAATAATTAATGCAATATAGCGCGATGCAGCAGTTTTATAACTTTACAGCGAATATTTACACCACAACACATAACGTTAATTCAGAGTTGTAGTTTGATATTGCTCGTTAAGCTTTCCTTTTTATCAAAAGAGTCTGTCTTTTGGGGAAAGCAAAAAATATATAATCTGGAAATACGGTGCAGCGCGAAAAAATGACGTAAACTTACACACTCCTAATCTCATGTAGAAAGGAACACGCTTTTTGTAGAGATGTACCAAAAAGTGATTCCTACAATGCTGGAAAAACAAGACAAAAAAACTAACATATTATGCTTGTTTATTGCTAGAAAATGACTATCGCTTTCTTTAGCTCCTTGGCCATAAAATATTTCTCTATTTGTACCTATGTATTCTTGCCCCTTATTACCCTCGTAGTAGTCTTTGCTTTCGTGAAGCATTATTATGACAAAGTATGTACCTGTACATTATTCTTTTGAAAACGTAATATGTGTATACATTTATCATTATTATTGTTTGTGCTAATATTTTCAAAAAGTGACCAAAATCTTTTTTTAAAGATCAAAGTTTTTAATGTACTCTGTGTGATATTATGTGACAAAAATCAGATTGATCTCCATCGCCTACGGTCAAATTGGTATGATCCAAGCCGCTGCTGGGTTCTTTGCGTACTTTATCATCATGGCTGAGAACGGTTTCCTGCCCACCAAACTCTTTGGCATTCGTAAGCAATGGGATTCCAAGGGTGTGAACGATCTTGAGGACTCTTATGGACAAGAATGGGTACATAGATATATTCATCAAAAACTTGTATTTTTAAATTTTCGGATAAAAATGTTCAAAGCTGACTTTATGTTTCTTGTTTTATTGTGCAGACCTATTCTGACCGTAAGAAGCTCGAGTTCACCTGTCACACTGCTTTCTTTGTGTCCATTGTGATTGTACAGTGGGCTGATTTGATCATCTGTAAGACAAGACGTAATTCCATCCTCCACCAAGGAATGAAGTATGGCATTGTATTTTTTAAATATCAAACTCAGTTTCCCAAATTTATTTCATGATCTAATAAAAATCTTTTTTACTTCTTTCTCTCTCTAGGAACTGGGTACTCAACTTTGGTTTGGTGTTCGAAACTTGTCTGGCAGCCCTGCTGTCATACTGTCCAGGCATGGACACTGCTCTCCGAATGTACCCACTCAAGTAAGTTGTAAAAGATCAAGTTTTGCAAAATATTATAACGTTTTGAATGCATTTGACTATAATTTTATATTTAATTAACCTTTTACAGGATCAACTGGTGGATCCCCGCCATGCCATTTTCCCTAGCTATCTTTGTTTACGATGAGATTCGTCGATTAATTATCCGCCGCAATCCCGGAGGTTGGGTGGAACAGGAGACATATTATTAGTCCAAACAAAATTTTAGTGATCGTAGCGATTATAAAATAATAACTATTATAATAATAACTACTATTATTATTACTATTACTATTCTTAAAATAATAATGGAAATAATAATAATCATGATGATACACTTAAATAATAACTACTATTATATTCATATTAATAATAACGGTAACAATAAGAGCATAGGCGTAATAATAGTAATAATAATGATAACGACTACTTCTAAAACAGTACTACCGCCACTGTAGTAATTTATTATTATTATAAATTGTCAACAAAAAAACAACAAGATGATATATTATAATTATTGTCAACATAAAAACCCATATATAACGGCTTCTTTTCCAGAAGTTTTTGCTCTTTATTTACAAAAGAAAAGAAGAAAAAAAACAAACAAACAAACCAACAATTTATTCTGATGATCTTCATAAAGAATGTTACTTGTGAGAAAGAAAAAAAACAGACATAAATATATATTTAATATAAAATGATATGTTCCACCACCAACAACACCAAAACCACCTTTTAACGAAAAAGAGAGAGGAGTTAAAAATGGATGAATCACAACATCAATAAAAAAGCATACCACTCTTTCATTTATTCCTATTTGAAAAAATATATAAACTTCATCCGAATAGTCTTCCAACTTCCAATCACTGTTGTTAAATCATCATCTCTGAAAGAAATCAAACAAATACAAAGGCTATTCTGGAGAGCAGAAAAGGAAACATTTTAGAAAAAATCCATCAACAATAATTACTTGACGATCCATATAAGACGGAATAATGAGATACCAGTTTTATAATCAGAAAAAAATAATAACAACAACAATCAAAATAATTTTTACATAGAAAAAAATCATAATTAATCTATATATATACCATCATTATATATACTATTAATACTTGTTATCAATCAAAAAAATATATATTGAGAGAACAGTGTGTGTGCTATTTGAAAAAGAAAAAAGTATGAATAAAGGAAAAAAAGAAACAACAACAATTTACCATAATATTACACGTTATGTTAAATGCCAGATCAAATCAGAGAGTCATGAAAATATTATTATTTGTTAGTGTAAAACTATGATTATCTATATATACATCTTCGTCAGCAAAAATATATATTATGTTATCTATGTATAATCAAAAGTAATATATTTATTACATACATACATTCTACACAAATTATTATTCAACAATAATAACTAGCCAACAATGCCATCTTCGTCATCGTCTTAAAGAAAAAAGTGTAAGGTGAAAATAGTTCATTATTTATATACTTGCTAATATTTAAAAAAATACTACATTACAAACATGCAATCCAACAAAACAATAGTCATCTTTTAAAAGTATATACACTATACATAACAATGTAATTATATTTTAAAAATCCGCATAGTAAATACCAAAAAACAGAAAAAAAACCGACACCACCACCAGGAACACACAACACACAGGAAAATATACGCGTACAACAAACTGCATTAAACACACCAACGTAAATGATACAAGTTAGGGCATAATAAATTTTGGTGGTTAGGTAGAAAAGTTCAGAGACATAACGAAAAAAAGAGACGATGACTACATCTGGCAGTTTAGATGATGAGAACCTTACTGTGTACTCTAACTCTTCCTTTAAATTTTTAAATACCAGCAGGAAATGTTGACTTGTAGAAGAAATGAAGTTAATTTGATTGATAACATGACAGTTACAAAAAAATAATATACATCAGAAAATTCAAAGATGAAAAGGAAATCCCTTTATCTAATTTGTCTGGAAACAATTCAGTTTCGTTCCTCTTTGCTTTTAGATACAAACACTTTGAAACAAGATGAAAAAACACTAGTGAGGGTACTATATGAAAACATAAGATAAACAGTGTAGTCTACATTATAAATTGTGCAAAAGTACACATTCTCTGACAAGTAAAAATGCTACAAGTAAACCATACTTTGTTAAAGACTATCTATGTATATGAATTTTTGATGCGGTTATATAATAATTATTATAGTGAAAGCAGTGACATATGTAAGTATATTATTCATGAGGAGATGGTGAAGATTTAAATGATCAAATAATTCAGAAAAAATGATCAATGCATTATACTATATATTGGCTCACAAACGTGCATACACCATATATTATTATATATAACTTAAAAAGTATAAGAATAATATATTATGATAACTATGATATATATTTACTGCTGGAATAAATAAAAAAAATAAAAGAGAATCCATTTATCCGCCAGATAAGTAAAAATGAACGAAAAATCATTAGTAATAATAATCTATCCATCTATTTACCTCTGATTTAAAAAAATATTATCTTTTTAATGTTTGTTTGTTTGAAGTTTGAAAAAAAATTCGTCTTGATGAGGAGTCATTAAAAATTATTGTCTCTTTCTCTCTATTCTAAAATATATAAATATACCATCTCCAATTTATCATACCACCTGACTACAAGGTTTTTTTATTTTGAGAATATATATTATAATCACTTGTTCAATTTTAAACTTCTTATCATTATATGATTATTGCAGCCAAGCTTCTTATTAAGTGGAAAAAATCAATATATTTATATCCGTTTTATTAAATTGTTGTTGTTATTATTATTAGTATTGATTCCGTATTATCTATTCTTATTATTACTATTATTATTGCTTGATGAAGAGAATGAAAAAAATAATGGTCAAGAAGAAAAGATGATGATAATATATTTAAAAGAAGGAGAAGATAAAAAAGAGTTGCTCCATATTATTATTATTATTATATTGTTCAATGATGATAAAAATGATCATGTCTTATTATATATTATGTATTTAAATTGTCTTATTGCTATTGTACTGTTACTACTGTGCATTATAGTTTATATAAAAATAAATTTAAAAAAAGTTACATTATTATTATTAAACTACAATTATCATTATTATTATTATTAATTACATACATAATGGAGAAAGGATGCATTTAAAAATATATATTATCTTTTTTAGTAGCACACATTTTATTATACGGTTATAATATCTATATAGTATATATCCACATACACCACAAAAAGAACTACCACTACTACTGATAATCATATATACACAACAGTTAAATAGCTAACAATGTTTAAAGGGAGAAAACAAATTTTGTTTTATTTCTTATTTTGTTCCTCTTAGAAAAAAAGTACACAGAAGAAATCGCAGAGAAAGCAACTTTAACAAATATATATATACATACACACACGTGTTTATTTAAAAATGCTGTGTCCGTTCATATAAAATTATTATGTACTAAATAATATAGCTATTGTTATTATTACTACAAGGAGAAAGTGAAATAAAAATATCTTATATTAAATGTTACGTTATTATTATGTAAACATGTATATCTCTTATCCAACAACTGTACATTGCATTATTCTAATACATTGTTACTGCAACTATTATACTATAATTACATTGTTCAAGACAAAAGAGAGAAGCAAAAAGCTACCAACGGATAAAATTTTATCCTCCTCTAAGTAATAATAATATACGATTTAATGAAATATGGAATGATAAAAAAATGTCGTGAATGAATCTTTCTTTTTTGTGAGTGAAGATGATCTAATGTAAAAATGCTGACGGGAAATGATGATGTGTAGAAAAAATGATGCTATTAATTATTATTATTATTACTACAACTTTACAATTGTATAAAGAACGGTATTTGTTGATTGATAAAGAATGTATATTATATATACAAAAAATAACAATCACTCTTTTTTCCTTTCGTTGTCGTTCTTTTCCTTTGAACGTAAAAAACAATCTGAATGAAAAAGCAAGTCTAGAAATTTGCAATTCTATCGGGCATAACAATCTGACGACACTAGCATACAATATTTAGGTACTCTGCTCTACAACATTGACACAATGTGTAAACACAAAAAACTTTTCTCTGTGCTATAAAGGGATCTGCTTTCATTTTTCACTTGTTTTCATGCTCACACTATTTTAATTACAACACAAGCCTTATACATATAGGTAAACTATTATTTGTACCTATGCACAGAAGCAACATGGCTAAAAAAATGAACAAGTCAAGCAACGCAACAGCGACATGATTTAAAAAATGATTAATAATAATATGGTGGCAATAAGAAAAATGGGAAGGTGAAAGGTGGTGAAAGTTTTAATTTTTCATTCACATTCGAATATAACATCACGGTGGTTTTGGATTGTTGACGGGAAAAAACATTCTATAGAGTTTCTAACCAATCATAATAATAATGTCTCTAACAAAAAGCAAACAGTCCAAACTATTAAAATAATTTTAATAATATTTAAATAGGAGATCAGTTATGATTACTATTATTATTCTTACTTATTTGCTCTAATCAAAATCGTATAATATACTTTTATTCTAGTATATATATACAGGGAGAGAAAAAATGTCACTAGTTTTTAACCGAAAGTATTAAGCCCTAAAAATCGAATCCTAAAAAAGTAAAGTAAGTTATTGTTAATATTAATCATGATGGTTGTATTACTCTATATAAAAACATTGCTACACAATTAGTTGTATTATTACACTAATAAGCCTAAGAAAAAAATAATTAATTGTAATGATGATAATATATCGCCATTTTTTGTCGTAGTCGAAAAAGTCGAGATAAAAGAAAATCGAGTCGTCGTTGTGCAAAATAATAATTACATACCTACATACATAAAAAGTAATACATTGTACTTGAGCTCTATATACCTTTTCCCTCATCATCTTTTTGTGCTGGTTTGATTGTTGTTGGCTGGATGTATCCGTCTCAAGGAATGAACATTGTTTATTGTATTGTAAAGTCTGTTTATCTGTGTAATTCTTGTTTGTATTAGTATTGCATCTTTGACAAGTGTATATGTACGGTATGCATAATGTTATATTATTTTTTCCAGCATTTAATTGTATGTGTGCATCTGCGTCTTGAAGTTCGATTCTCTGATTGATTGTTGATTGATCAATACATAATATGATTGATTTGAGTGACTGAAGAAAATGTGAGTAAATGTTAAGCTCACACACACACCAACTCCAACACTTACCTTTGTAGAAAATGCTCCACAAACTACTATAAATAGATAGCCACTATTTAATATACTACAGTGTTATACAACAAATTGATATGGACATTGCTATATACATAAAATGATAATGGATATGTATACAAGTAAGTGGGTAGTGCGTTTATTAATGATGCTGTATTACAATAATATGAACTACATTAAATTGTTACTTAATTATAATTACGTTTTGCTATAGTGATGCTACATACTATCATTGTACACGATTGTATTCTCTAAAAATAAACTACATTTGTTGTACATGTTATGTGCGTTATATACATGAAAATTATATTATACCATAAACCAGTATGTTACTATTCATGTTAATATGATGATATGCTACCAAAATTTAAAATTACACACACCCACACATACATTTTCAGTGAAATGTTAGACCTCCGCAATTTTACCTGAAGAAAACCAAAAAAAGGAATACTAAAGTGAAAAGCGTAAAAAATAAATCTCGCCGAGAAAAAGAAAAAACAATCATAACGCTATAACGTACTTAAATGCTACGTACCCAAAACAATGTGGAATATGTAGAAAGGCGACGATTATACATTTAAAAATTCTTAAACAAAAAACACAATCTCTTAAAACTTAAAAAAAACTATTGTAATAAAAAAATTTAAAAAAAGTTGTATACCTACCCATTTCCCTACTGTATTGTATTAAATTATTACTGTTGATGCTAAGGAAAGTGACGAAGAACAACTTTTCATGCGAAATGAGAGAAAATGATTTAAAGCATTTTACCACAGTTGGATAAAAAATAAATAAAACAGACAGACAAGTAATACATTAATTTATATAATTCTATACTGGGAAAAAGGACAACAAAGAAGTTATATATAATAAACACACATTACTAAAATATACGGGGAAACAAAAATCTAAAAAATAAAAAATTTCATTTTGAGTAGAAAATGCATTTTAAATCAATAAAATAATTATTATACGACATACTACTATTGTAAGAATTAATAGATTATGATAATATTATTGAAGATGACGATACTATAAAAATACTGGAAAAAAATTTGAGAGAAAAGTTAAATAAATTTCTTAAAAACATCTTTAAAAAACCAACAACTTTCACTGTTTCAGTACGTGCAACTTTTTCTCACAACCTTAAAAATTCTGTTTTCAGCTTATAAACCAAATGGTATACTCTGTTATACTCATTATTAAGTGGCGAAGCTTGCGAAGGCACTTATTGATTTCACGTTGTCTGTCCGTCTGTCCGTCCGTCTGTCCGTCTGTCTGTCCGGCGATTATCTCGGGAACGGGTAGGAACTTTTGAATGCGGTTTTCGGCAATCGATAACTGGTCACACAGGCATCAGAACCTCCTATTTCGAAACTTATCGGTTAACGGCAACCGTTAGAAACCGTTACCTTTTAATTATTGATTTATAAAAAGCATAAATCATGGAAATTAAAGATAGTTAGGTACATTTTCATTTATTTCACCATTTTAAAACGGACCTTTTCCGTGCAAGTGTTACCAAGGCGACTTGTGAACAGGTTCTGAAGTAAAATCCCCCTGAAGTAAATACTTTTTCCAATAAAATGCTGTCTCTTCTCATTTTTGCACCACCTTCTACGCGAAAAGTGCTGCATTTTTTTCAACTTGTCTCTTGCACACCACCTTCCAAAATGTTATAAAGATGCTACACTCATGAGTTACATACATATGAGTTCTTCATATGCAAGTATATTATTTGAACTATATAAACTATACAAAAAACGTTGATATCAGAAAGTGAAATGATAACAGATATCCGTATTCAGATCTTATCTAATATACGAGGGTATTTTTTTTCAAATTGGCCAGACTTTGTACGAAAATATTTCCTCACAATGTTGCTGTAAGGTGGTGATATGTACGTCATTTGAAAGAGTGTTTCAAGATCTTTTTGTCAATATAAACTTATGCCAGTAATTACTGAACCGTTTGAAGTAAAGCAAGTAAAGTCAGCCAACGTGAATTTTTCAAATTCTCAAAATAGTGAAAATGCATGCAAGTGAAACAAATGTTAACTTTCATTCTGAAGGTTAAAAAATTTTTACGTG
>JAANSP010004391.1:0-10239 GCA_036850745.1 Homidia socia
CTTATGGTCCTTATGGTTCTTATGGTTCTTGGTCTTGGTTTGTGTACGAGTATTACTGGTGACAGCGGTGACAAGACTTGCCTTGCTTACATCCGATGCCGTGAATGTGGAATAGCTGGAACGCTCAGCCAGTGCTGCTTCCGCAGCTTCCGCAGCATCTGCTCGAGCAGTCAGTGATCTAATTGCTTGTCGCTTAAAGCGCGATCGTAAGTTTATCATTGTACGCCATAGAAATCGGCTGCTTCCATACTCCTCATCCAACGCCATCTGCTGCAAGAATGCTTCCCTTCCTTTCAACTGTGCTACGGAGCGGGAGGGGCCCCACACACTTGCAGAACGAGAAAGTGGAACACTTTCGGTACGGCGTAGCAGCGTCGGCTCTTCAAACAGGGGTTGTACCACTGGCTCATCGTCCACATGCTGAAGTCACATCAACAGTTCATGAAAAGCAAAGCATTTTAATTTACGCTCATAAAAATTTTCTCTTCAGAATTTAAAGCCTATATATCATACTTCAATGTTTATATAAAAACTCTTGTGTCCTCTATTCTTCAAACGCACAATATCCTCGGCATTTTGCGCATTTTTTTCCAAAATCTGCGGGCCCTTGACCTTTTCATCATCAATTGTTTTGCCGTTTCTTGCCAGTAAAGCCTCAGCGGTTGTTTCATTAATTGAACGGAATATTCCAGAGCCAGTGTTTCCTCCACACTGGCTGGGTGAAAACCTTTTTGATACCTTTATCGGGCTTTTTGTGTTTTTCGTTTTTGGTAAAGGTTCATCGTGATCAGTTGTGGAGTCGTTGCCTATTACATGATGTCTTGCATCTAGTACAACTTGGAATGGATTTGCTTCTACTATTTCACTTTCAACCGACTTGGAATGCAACTTGCCATCATTAGCAAATACAGTTTTTGAATCTAGAGTTCCATCCGGAATAATTTCATCTTTTTGCAAGTTTAGATAAATCTTTCTGTCCAAAGCGAAATTCCACTCATCCCCATCCTCAACAGATTGTTTTGGTTCAACGATAACCACTACACTTTGAGTTGCTGGCTTTGCGTCATCCTTCAAAGTAACTTTCTTTTCACTTTTTTCTTGAGGAGTTATTTGAGGTAGGCCATCTTGGTTTTCAGAGCTAATATCATGAAAAAATAATTATTAGATTTTAGAATTTTACCTAAAGTGAGTAATTAATTAATCATCTTTGTAAAAAAGGTTTCGTTTATCCTCACATTTGGGAACTGGATTTTGATGGTGTATCATCTGCAAATTGTGGGACAGAAATCAGTCCATCCTGTCCAGGTACAAGATCTCTAAGAAATGGGTCCATAATAGACTCTCTTTTGATATGAGGTAATGGCGCCATTGCTCCTCGAGCCCAACTATCAAACGCCGACGGCAAAGGTGGTTCATCACTTTGAAAAATTCGGTTATTCCCTGATGATACTTTTTCCCTGATACTCGGATCCTGCCATTCCGCTTCAACAATTCTAAGCCAAGTGTTTCTCAACTCGACACTGACTGCAAGAGGGGCGGAGCTTATGAAAAATCTTTCAGCGCAGACTTTCCATGCGCTGTCAAATAATTCCGCTACAGCATTGTTTACCGTCTCTTCACATTCCGTTGAAACTCGCTTTGCTGCTTTCTTGGAAGAACTTGCATAAGTGGAATTCTCAAGATGGGCTGGCGAATTTGTAGGACTGCGGTCGCCGGAATCTTCACGGGATCCATCTATAATAGAATCCCTTGCACTTTGTTTCTTTCTTTTAGAATCTTTGCGAACTCGCGCTTTCTCCTTTTCTTTTGCGGCTACATTTTTGTTCATGTGACCACTGCTTTTAACCAGATTGGCTTGTCCCTCATCCTGTTGTTCTTTTTTGAGCTTTTTTCCAAACGCCTTGAACATTTTTTGTGTGCTCTTTTGTGGATCCAAGGTGGAAAGTAAAAGTGAGTAGTAGTTTAGAAGAAACAAATTGTGCTGAAATTGGTAAATAGTCGACAGTAGTTCTCAAATATAAGATGCAATCAAACTAACCCACCCATCCCCATCTAATTCCCCAACAAAATGTAATAGCCATACAGGAGTGGGTGCCACAGTTTAAATATTGCCTTTCGTTTTTCATCAAATTGTATAGCTTGTTAAAATATACATAAGCAACAATAATACTTTGTTTCGATAACTACTTTTGTTTATGATAAGGTAGGTCAAATGACCTGTGTAAGTGCTATTTATATAGGCAATTGTCGATTTCTATAATTTGAGTGCATGAATGTCTGCAGTATAGAAAAAAATAATGGTAGTGAGCAATACATAAATACTTGCTTTCCCAAAAATAGCCATTTTAATTATTAAAAACGCAGAGGCTCAACTCCTCTCTTTTATACGGTGCACATATTTCCTTGAAAGAAATTCATAAGTCATATCAGCACACTTTGCTAACGTTTTATATGCAGTAATTTTAAAGCTGAGATAGGATAATATCGTGCTTGAAAAATGTCCAAAACAAACTTTTATGTAGAATCTGCCTATGCACTGTCGTACTAGAGATTTGTGTTATGTCCCCAACAACCGTGAACTGCATTACATACAATTATTAGTACTGTGCCAAAACATGATTGTGATAAGAAATCTGTGCACTTAATAGGTAAGCTATATCTGTACATGCTCAGTTCTGGAAGATGTGCCAGAAAGGTCATCATAGCTATTAAACAATTATTAGTACTGTGCCAAAACATGATTGTGATAAGAAATCTGTGCACTTAATAGGTAAGCTATATCTGTACATGCTCAGTTCTGGAAGATGTGCCAGAAAGGTCATCATTGCTATTATCCTATCGTCGCAACGTGCTATACACCATATTTTATGTTTATTGCAGCAACAACACTTTATTGTGCAATATTATGTACAATCACGCAGTCTAAAAGTTGTTAGCCTTATTGTGTAATGTATGAGCTATCCTGTTCCTTTTTTTCTTGAGCTGAGCTGTTGAATAAAGTACTGGAAGAAAACGACATCAAAAAATGTCCATAAATCTTTGCACACTGGTCCATTTATCAGAGAAAGCGATTTAAAAATATTTTATGGACTTTGTTGCTGCTGTTGTTATTCCAATTCAGACACAATCCCCGAAAAAAATACAATTTTCTAAAGTGACAACCAACAAATTGAATCAGAAAGCATGACACACGCACTAGTTACCTTCAATAGAAAGCATTTGCAATGTTAAAAGGAGACAGTTGTAATTTATCAAGGCTGCTTGCAGCAAGCAACCGTCTTGATCGTCAAGCTGAATGTATGATGACGGTGTCGGTGGCATTGCTTGAGAGGACGAATATTTTTGTGAGTGCCACAGCTATCATGATGCCATTTAAAGTCCCTCTATCTGTCTCTATATATGCACGCATTCAGCCATTTTTATGTTGCGGTATTCGCGTGTGTCGTTTGCGATATGCACACCTATTATTTGTTTGTCCTCACTCTAACCAACTCTGATACTCCCCGATCCGATACAAAGTTGTCAGATAACAAATTTATAGGCCCAACAATGCAAACTTACACAAGTGTGAATATCACAAGTATTTACAGAACAGCGTTTGCAGTGAAACTGGAAGCAAAAGTAATACCACGTGACTGCTCTGAAAATGGCAATGCTTTCTCTCTTTTTTTTATCTCGCGCCTTCCTTCTTCGTTTTCCTCTTCTCGTGATGAAATGTTCTTTCTGGCGGTGGAAAAAAAGTAGAATGTAGTGAAAGCAATAAATCTGTAAAAAATCTCTCTCTGCAAAAATGTATGGCAAAAGTAAAATGTTGTTTATTATGTCTCCCATTGCTGCACCAGTTCCTCTATTCCTGTTGTTGAGTAGGTAGGTACAAAAAAACTTTTGCAGTAAATATATATGGTAGCACTGCTGAATGGAATGTATACCTACATGATACGACAGTGTAATTTTTGCTTCTTGTTCACAACAGGCGTACACTGTTATTTTCATGCTTCAATGTAATTCTTCACTTTTTTGCATGAATGAAAGATGAAAAGTGGTTGATATACGTGAACGATATGATATCTATGACAGGTTGCTAGTGTTCATTTGTATAAAAAAAATGATGCATGTGAGTTTGAAAAGAACATGGCATATGAATATTTGATATTTTTGCGTAGTTGATGTTTCCGCGGTGGTATGATGGTGAAAAAATAATGTTGTATTTTTTCAACTCTCAACCGTGTCATAAGCAATAATCATTTTTGCATTTCACTGGGTTTTTTCACCCACAAACATAAAATATACTATACGCATGTGAAAGAAATTGTGCATTTATTTGTATTTGTAGGAAAACATTGTACTTGATCAATAATTTTATTCATACTGATTCCAACTTTACACTTTTGCTCGTACACAATAGATTCTATTTTGGTAAATGTATTTAGGTTTTTGAAGGAATACACATTTCTTATAATAAACATTAAATATTTATTATTATTATTATTACAATGTACATATTAACGGACTTTCGGTAAAAAGTTTACACGAAAAAAATTGTACAAAGTTAAAACAAAAAATTGCACACTGCATAAATGTATTTATAATAAATCGCTTCCTTTCTACACATAAATATATATAAATATCTTAAATATTTTGGAACATTTTACAATTTTACTCTCTCGTAACGTTTTGTGTAGAGTTATTATATTTATCTGTGTTAAACTACAGTAGAATTAACATAAAGTGCAATCTAGTGTACTTACTAAATAGGAATACTTTTAGGAATTTAAAGTTTACAGGAAAACACTGCATTATTCTACTCACGCGAATTGTGAAAGTATTTAAATTAAAGCATTTAGTTTACTTATTTACATATTGTAGGATTTTCTTATGTACATATATATGTATATATTTAACGAGATAGGAAGTACCCTATTTCACAGTCTGTAACACGTTTTACCTTTGTAGATACAAATAATTTTATTCAATTAATTAGCAAACAATAATTATTATTACAACTTATCCAACATTACTTTTAGGAATTTAAAGTTTACAGGAAAACACTGCATTATTCTACACACGCGAGTTGTGCAAGTATTTAAATTAAAGCATTTTAGTTTACTCACCTATTGTAGGATTTTCTTATGTACATATACATATGTAACGAGATAGTAATTACCCTATTTCACAGTCTGTAACACGTTTTACCTTTGTAGATACAAATAATTTTATTCAATTAATTAGCAAACAATAATTATTATTACAACTTATCCAACATTTATCGGGCATAAACTTTGCAAACTATACGGTACACGTACGGTGTATGTACAGATATTTACACACGGTTGACTCTCCACTTTGGCTTACATTCAAAAGGGGAAAATGTTCCCTGTAAACTTGCTGCGCGAAAAAGCTTTCACTGCTTTCACTTAATGTTTATACCTTTCTATATATACACAAAATACAGAAATTGTGCATTTGAAACAATTAGTACGTACATAAAGAGTGTTTACATTTAGATAGTGTACATTATCATCATACGATGCAAGTCAAATTTATAACCTACTATTTGGTTGACTTTTATGGCTTAATCGGGAGTTATATTAGCATGTAGTATAATACACAATTAATTACTTTTTTAATACGTTTTTGTGCTGTTTTATGACGTTATAGACTAGAACAGTGGTAGCATCAGTAACGAAATGGAGTTTGCAGCAGTACATTATAGTATTCAAATATCTTTCGGTATCAATACGACCTTATCTCAATGTTCATAAAAGAAAATTAAAACAACATTTTTGTAATAATAATTATACAATAATGCAATCAGTAAGACTTCATCACATTCTTGACGGTAGATTAAAACACTCACTTTTCTCAAAAGTACATTTTTACACTTTTAAACTCAAGTTCACATAAAATATCTTTAGGTATCAATACAACCTTATCTCAATGTTCATAAAAGAAAATTAAAACAACATTTTTTGTAATAATAATTATGCAATAATGCAATCAGTAAGACTTCATCACATTCTTGACGGTAGATTAAAACACTCTCTTTTCTCAAAAGTACATTTTTACACTTTTAAACTCAAGTTCACATCACACGTTATTATTTTTATTTTTATGGAGGTAGGTCGTGTGCAAATGTTGTGCAATTACGGCCAGACTTACATGACTCAAACTTACAATTATACTGACTGTGAGATTTTCTGCGCATTTGCATCCGATTCCCATGTACAGTAAGATTAAAACACTCACTTTTCTCAAAAGTACATTTTTACACTTTTAAACTCAAGTTCACATCACACGTTATTATTTTTATTATTATGGAGGTAGGTCGTGTGCAAATGTTGTGCAATTACAGCCAGACTTACATGACTCAAACTTACAATTATACCGACTGCGAGATTTTCTGCGCATTTGCATCCTATTCCCGTGAAAAGTATAAATATCTCTGGTGAATTTTTCTGCAAGTAGCAGTTCTGGCAGCATTTCCACAATAATCATTACCCCTTTCTCTCTGCACTAGTGGTAAAAATTACTATAAATCTAGAAATGTTACCAATTCCTACTACGAATATACTGGCTTACATAAGTTGATATGATCATATCATAAATACAAATCCCGATAGTGACAATACTCAATTTCCCCATTCCTGTATTTTCCAGAAGAGAGAGAGGGATTGAGAAGAGATGAAGAGAAAATGCCGCTACTGCTGTTACTTTACTTCCATTAGTAAAAAACCATCCAAATAATATTGCCAATCCAATTAGTTTGTCATTACACGCAAGGAAAACCTCGAATTATTGTTNAGTTTGTCATTACACGCAAGGAAAACCTCGAATTATTGTTATTTTTCACAGGAATGCCATCATCCAGCTATTTGGCAAAGTGGCCATACCAGAACAGAGAGCAGAGGAATGATGTCAAGAAAAAAGAGTAGCTTTCTGGGAGGAGAAGAGAAATAACTCGAGTAAAAATGTAGAATTCGTCCCATATATTTAGAAACTCCTTATTCCCTCTCGCTGTGGAAAAGCCGTAAAAGCAGTAGTGTCATCAATGATGCAGATATATTGATTCCTTTTGCGCAGAGAGAGAGAGAGAGAGAGCTTTTTTCATCCTTTTATCTTCTCGCACAAATATTTCCCTACTCTTGCAAACAACTCACTCACACCATGTAGGTACAATAACATTGTCTTCCCTAAACACAAAAAAGCAATGAAATAATGTAGCCGTGAAGTAAAGTTTATTTTTTTGTACGGAAGATATGCTGAGGATTTTTTTTTGTTTTTGCGCAAGAAGAAGAGAGGATAACCTACTTTAATGATGATGTTTACGGCTTTTAAAGCTCCTTCTTTGCAAATGCTTTTGTTTTTATTTTGCTACTTGCAGCACTCCTTTCAAATTTGAGCTTGAAAGGGAAGAAAAAAGTCATTAGTAAACACTTTCCTTTTGTTTTTACTTTCCAGTAAATGACATTTTCTTTATACATTTTAGATGGGTCGTACGACAATAGCCTAAAAAAGTGTTTGTTATAAACTGAAAAGAAAAACATGTACCCAAACTGTTTCTTTCCTTTGTCGCTCTCTCTATATTTATTTATGCCACTTGACCTTTCTCTCTGTTGATCTTACTGCAAGTTTTTTGGGTTCACGTAAGCACCTATACTTGATGAGTTTGGCAAATATATAAACTTTCCTTTTGTTTTTACTTTCCAGTAAATGACATTTTCTTTATACATTTTAGATGGGTCGTACGACAAAAGCCTAAAAAAAGTGTTTGTTATAAACTGAAAAGAAAAACATGTACCCAAACTGATTCTTTCATTTGTCGCTCTCTCTATATTTATTTATGCCAGTTGACCTTTCTCTCTGTTGATCTTACTGCAAGCTTTTTGGGTTCATGTAAGCACCTAAACTTGATGAGTTTGGCAAATATATATACGTACTTTATGACCTCTTGTGTTCATTTACCATTAGCAGATTTTTATAGCATCATCACTCCAAACCATTTCTATCCTTGCAAAAAAATTTACCCGAAATTCCTTCCTTTTCGTCTTCATCTCTTTCTTCAATAAAAACAGTGCACTGGCGAAAAACTAAAATTCACTATTTTTAGCAAAAATGGCAATTAAGTTGAAAAAGTACTTAAACACTTGATTTGCACACACAAATATTTCTAAAGCGCAGAATGCAGATATTTTTTGTGGTATGTGTCATGGTCATGACTGTAGAGGAAATGCCCAAGTTAGCTAGATCTTTATCTCTTTCTTCAATAAAAACAGTGCTTTGGCGAAAAACAAAAATTCACTATTTTTAGCAAAAATGGCAATTAAGTTGAAAAAGTACTTAAACACTTGATTTGCAAACACAAATATTTCTAAAGCGCAGAATGCAGATATTTTAGGTGGTATGTGTCATGGTCATGACTGTAGAGAAAATGACCAAGTTAGCTAGAGGTTTTATAATACGACGGGTAATTAGGTATTTATGCCTATTTTCATCCTATGTTGGGAATAGTTTCTTGTAAACTTTATACCTGCTGATCTATTATAAGTACTTTTGTAACATTTTACTATCAAATGGTGCTAACTTAAAGGTGGAGAAAGCATACATATTATTCTTATTATTATGAAAGTCATCTCTCTTTGTACAGTCGTATATAATATTTATATACCTTTATGTAATGTTGTACGTACAGCATTTATTTCCCTGAAGGATTAAGCTACTATAGAATATTATTCTTATTATTATGAAAGTCATCTCTCTTTGTACAGTCGTATATAATATTTATATACCTTTATGTAATGTTGTACGTACAGCATTTATTTCCCTAAAGGATTAAGCTACAATAGCCTAAATACTTATATCAAAAACCTTTGGTGTTGGTTTAAATCTACACATTTTTATATTACACAACATGTAAACAATTTATGCAATCGGGTAGACATTTAGGTATATGTGTTTATGTACATGTTTATATGCACATTAGTAAATTAATACTATGAGTGAGTATACACAATGGTGATGATGTTTGGGATAGTGGTAATATTTATGGTTGTAGTAAAGAGAAAAAAAGTGAACACTATTTTTCACATTACGGAATTCGGGACGATGTTTTTTATTCCAGCATTAAATTCTCATATTCTTGTCCTCCTCATTGCTTTGCTTTTACTCTTCTTTGGTATTTTTTTGTGTCGTTGGAGCCGGTTCTATTTTGCACAGTTTCCTTTCCGCCTTGCTTAATCCTATTTTCCAGTTTGTGCATAAGTACATTTTCGATTTTTTGGCTTGCTTCTCCAGGAAAAAAAGAAGAAGAATGGGTGCGTTGATGTAGTGGATGTAGTCTAGTCTGCTGCGGTACAGTACATCTTGTATGTACTTAACATCGCGTCCCACTGTCTGATGCCTCCGAGTCGGATGGAAGATCTAGACCGGTATGAACTGACACGGTTACATTACAATTGAGGCTTACTGCAGGGTAAAATACGCCAAACAAGTTGGTGAAAGCTATGGGTCCCTGGAAAAGAATACAAAAAAAGAATCAGTAAAAATTAGTCACATCATTTGCCAGGTTGGTACATTTGTACCAGCGGGTCTGTGCCATTATTGCACCCAGTTTACTTTATAGCTTGTTTTGCATACTGTTTTTAGCTAGCCCTTGTTCAAAACTACAAACTGGGTCAACATGGTCATTCAATTAACGTTTTATTTCTACACTGTTGAGAATTTAGGTCTTTGTGTAGGGTGCTTGACCTCTTTTGAATAAATAAAAAATGTCAGCGTTTCTATAAAAATTAATTTTAATTACTACTTCACCTCACAAAATGGCTTACAGTCATTTTCATAAGTTGATATTATCATGTCGTAGGAGTAGAATTTTTTAAAGTGAGTCTAGAACAGATTTTCATAAGAAAAAAACTGACTTTTGTTCCTATTCAAAATATAGCAAACAAAACAAGAAATTTCTTGTCCTGAAATATTTCATTTTTGTGAATACTTAACTCCTTTTGCGTCACGTGTATTGCAATAGATCATACAATTAAGCTGGAGCTACACTTGTGTTTACTGCCAGAGTACTAACAACAAGCTCTCTCAAAAAATGTATTGTCGCACAAGAAAATAAGCATGCATGAACGGCATTATCATTCGTATAAAAATGTCATTGCTAGATAAATCGCTTACTTGCTGCTCATCATTGACGTAGAATGTGAGCTGGCGTTTATCCAGATCGAGGAGAACTCCGATAGT
>JAANSP010004392.1:0-10238 GCA_036850745.1 Homidia socia
AATATTGTCGACATCATGAACTTATTGACCAATACAATGACGCCAAAGAAAATTAATTACAATGGTCTAGGAGCTATCATTGAAGAACTTCAGAAAGAAAACGTTCCACTTACATTATTGAGCAGACGCGGTCGTGACCTTGTATCTTTTGAAAGAGAGGGTCAATGTAAATGGATTTCAGCAAAGGAATATGGTCTCATGAAACCTAATCAACGTTCATGAAAAACCAGGTAAAAATATCAAAACAAATCACTTTTTGTTCAGTGATTCCGTAAACCTTCATTAATAAACATGTCCAACGTAAAACGAACGTATCTAAATAGACGGCTGCCCGGTTCATTCACCGGTGCAGAAAAGTATATAAAAACTAGAAAGCCAAAAACCAAGAAAGTTAAAGTCGAAGAAGAATTATTAAAGCTTAAGGAGTATTATAGGTTTTTTCCCGCTCCCAAAAGATTTAACCGGAGAAAAATACTGACTCATTTCCCTAGTTGGCAACTATGTTCAGATCTTATCGATATGCGATCTGTTGCCAAAGAAAACAAGCCCTATAATTATATTATTATATTCTGTGACACGTTTTCTCGTAAGGTAAGCAAAAACTTCCTTGAAGTCCTTGGGAAATCTAAGTAATAATGATTAATGTAATTTCAGCTATGGGCCTACCCACTATCAACGAAACGTCCCAGTCACATTGTCAGAGCTTTGAAGAGGCTATTCAAGGACATGCGCAAGAAACCAGCTTATTTGCAAACAGATCTAGGAACCGAATATACATCTCAAATAACTCAGACGTTCCTGAAACAAAACAACGTGCTATGGTTTGCAACGCGGTCGGAAATTAAAGGTACGTCAAAGCGTCTACGCACACAATACCATAAATTAACTTAAATTTTCTCTTCTAGCATCCATTTGTGAAAGAATCATTGGAACGCTACGACAACGCCTGGAACGAATCTATACTCACCAAGGACACAAGAAATGGAAAAATGTTCTCAAGGACGTTGTCAATTCTTATAATTCCTCATACCACTCCACCATCAAACAAACACCAAATTATGCTGACAAGCCTGAAAACACTGAAGAGATATGGAGCCAGCTATATAGAAAGTATAGCGAGGAAGGTGACAAAACCCCAAAGTATAAAGTAGGAAGTAAAGTTAGAATTAGTATAATAAAGAAACATTTTGAAAAAGGATCTACACGGAGATTTGACGATACTATTTATACAATTAAAACTGTTCATAAAACCAAACCAGTAACCTATACATTATTCGATACTGACGGTGTCACACCAATAGATGGAGGTTTCTATGAAAAAGAACTACTACTAGTTACATAATGGAGAACGGAATAAGCCTTTACGTTTCTAGCCAGGACGCTGTGAAGCAAAGTAAAAGCAATGAAAAAGGAAACTTTCGTGTTGACTTTCTAACTCCTGTTACGCTGAATGGATATACCGAGATAGGATTACATGAAGTGATGTATGCACCTATTCAAAAGCTGTTTGGCTATTCTGACAACGATAATATAATGCAAGTACAGAAAGACTCGCCCGCATTAGCAATATGTAATCTGAAAAAGGGAAGTTCAATAGCACTAGATGTTACAATTTTCAATAAAACAATGCAAAAACTTGGCGTACCAGTAGAAATTCCTCAATATGTCATGCACGGAAAAGTTCATTACTTGGTACGATCTAAATATCCACAAGATACGTTTCTCGAGTTACTTGAACCATTCAAAACAATAATGGGGTTTAATAAATCCATATATCATGCAAAAGAAGTACTTTCAGAAAATCCCATTAATGAAACAGCCTATGCCAAATTAAATGCTGAAGATCTCTATGGATTTCAAATTAGAACAAAGACTTTACCAGTAATTGTTCACGTTGAAGAGCCTGCCGAAGCGACAGTGGACGATTTTGTATCAAAACTAAATGAAGCACTTATAAATGCAGATATAGAAGATCTATTATTCTCAGAAACCAATTCAGGCATATCTTTAGACAGTGAAAACAAAACCTACATAATATATCCATCTAAGCGGATAAGAGAAATTCTTGGATTGGACACTACATACATAACTGTGGGGTTTACCGCGGAAAATATCGACTTGTACCGAGGCACCAAAAAGATTATAGTGAAGAGTGATTCAGTTTTACCACAAATATATAATGTACATAGGGACAGTATCCTAAGAATATTTGATCACAACAGACACTCTAAAAATAATGTCCACATGCAATTTACCGCAGTTGTTCATTGTCGGTTGAAGATGTCGCACGAGCTCAGCTCCTTTCATTTACAATTTACTGATGAAAGTGGAAGGCAAATTCCATTTGATGATATTACTTGCGGTTTTTATCTAAAGCCACAACAATGAAGGGACTACTACCTCAGCTAGATAATCAGCATTTACCTTACGTTTCGGCCACGTCCAAGAAAATTGGCCGCCGTAAGCGACGAAAGCCAAAGAAGGAAACAGGTAAAAAACAGCGTAAACGACGAAAGAAGACCAGATCAAAGGTGGACGTCATTAGAGGTGGAAGCCGTAAAAAGAAGCGTTGCGTGAAACGAAAGACGAAGAAGCGAACAACCAAAAGAAAACACAATGGATAAGTACAACGAGGGCGTAGGATTAAATTATAAGATCTTTTCAACATCTAATTTAAAGGACGCCAGTGCTGACCTGGAATTTAATGTAAGTTTAATTATTTTTAATTAATTAATATTTAACACCTTAAGAAATTTAACCTATAAATTTCTATACCAATATAGATAAACGCTTTACCGGGTCACCTGATTGATTTTGAAAGAACATACCTCTACCTTGGGGTCAAAGTACAAGAGGACGACGGCACAGCATTAACTTCAGCAAGCGCCGTAGCTCCAGTGAATCTATTTGGCGCTGCACTTTTTGAGCAAATACAAGTGTTTATTAATAATGCATTAGTCAGTTCAAGTAATCTCTATCATATTCAGAGTTATATAAAAGCTTTATTAAGTCTACCAATTAGCTATAAAAATAATGAATTACTTAATGCAGTTTATGTCCATGACAATGCACCAAATTCATTCACTAATAACGAATCATTTAATCAACGGCAAAAGTTTATTGCTGATAGTAAATTGTGTGAAATAATTGTACCTATATATGATGACGTATTTTGTAGTGTAGACGCCATGCCTGCGGATATTGATATTAAAGTTAAATTACGACGTTCACCGGATGGGTTTGCTCTTGTATCAACAGACAACAAGACATACAAAACAATATTTGAAAAATGTTGGTTAAACGTTTTCAGAATCAAAGCACGTTCCCATGTACCCTCCAGCTTTAGATTTCCAATTGGAAAAACAGATGTAAGGAGCTATACAATACCAAGCGCTGTAGCCAACTTTACTGCTGATAATATATATCCGGATTTATATCTTCCGGAGACGTTAGTTATAGCTGTAATGGAAACAGAAGCTTTCAATGGAAAAATTACAAAAAATCCTTGGAATTTTTCAAGATTTGGATTAACAAACATTAATGTCACTGTTAATAACGTGGCAAACGACTATATGAGCGTCGATTTGTCAGATAATGAATATCTAGTTGCGTACCGTAATTTAGCAGTTGCCCTTAATCTGGGATATGAGAGCAACGGAATCAACCGGGAGAATTTTTTAAAAGGCGATTGTGTGTTTGCATTTAAAGTAAGTGGAAACCAAACCACTGATTTTGAAAAGAAAGGTAACCTGACTATTCATTTTACCTTTGGAACTAGTGGCGCTACGGTGCCAGTAACAGCAATTATTTTATCACAGGACTCTGCAGCTTTAAATATAAGTAATTCTGCAGTAACTGTATCATGAACTCTAACGAAATTTTGTCAGCTTTAGAATTTATAATTAGAAATAAATGTATAAAATCGTATGGGATTCTTTCACCAAGCAACATAAAATGTTATGTTAAAGCACAAGCACCAAAAATATTCATTGTAAACTCTAAAAATTATCCTGGTGAGCACTGGTTAGTAATATTCAGTAGAGATGGAGTACAGCATGAAGTTTTTGATAGTTTTGGAAGCGAACTCCGTGCATACAATAGAGAATTTTCATGGTTGGATAAACTACATTTAACCGAAAATTGTATTGAATACCAGAGTGAAGAATCCGCAGTATGTGGACACTTTTGTTTATTCTTTATCTACTATCGAATTCGAAATAAGTCATACTCTAATATTGTAAGTAAATTCAAAGTACATGACAAGAAGTATAATGATAAACTAGTTTTGGCATTCTATGAATCAAAAATAAAACCATATGTTAACATTAAAAAGCACATTTTACAACCTTTATCATGTAAAATAAAAGGTAATTGTAAAAAGAGATGCAGAAAATAAAGATTAAATGTAAATATATACCATTGTACCATGTTCATTTCGCATCATACCAAGGCCAGTGGGTTAAACCCATTTTGTCCAAAAAAGCCCATGTGGGTTTTTTCATCCCTGCTCATATTTCACAAAACATAGCAACATGCAAGAAACAAACAAACCGCAGCAGCAACCGGGAAGCTAATACCTATGCTACAAGCTGTTTTCAGTTCAGTTTTTGTTTGGAGAGCGTGGGGAGATTATTATTGTTTACCTTTACCTACAAATAACGTTACAATGACGTCAGCTCACGAAGCGCTTCTTAGCTTTTACCAAGAACAGGTTTACTTTCACAAGTGTCTTAACGAACTTTTTTGTGTTGAATTTGTACCAAAGGAAAAATTGGTAGCCATAATAAAAGTAGTTGACGAGATTAAAAAAGACAAAGATTATATTCTTGAACAAGTTTTACAGCAGTGCGTTGAAATAGAAGGTGCGGTTTATTTAAATAGCCACGTTGGTACGGGATTTAATAAACAAAAACTTTCTAAAGTCAAAGAAAATCTCAACATTTCAGCAAAATTGGTTTACGACTCTCTTGCAAGGAGAGGTAATCACTGTGACAAACTTTTTATCGACATTGTTTTTCTTTGCTTAAAACATGCTGATTATCTTTCATTTGTAACAAAGCTGAAAGAAAGACGTGCCAGTGCTAGATGTGACATCTTTGAGCGTGAAAGACAGATGATGTAAAAATGGCACAATCTATCAAACAAACCGAGCTAGACCATTTTTCTAATTGTGTCAATAAACTTTTGTCTAGTGTAAAAGAACCAGTGGAAGCATTACAGGGATTAGTGAAGGCAGTTGATTTACTTAGCAGTGAAAAAGAAAACTTTAGCGTTCCAGCAGAAAAGGTTTTTAATATAGTAAGTAAAAATTGTAGCCGATTTGAAAAACTTTTCATTATTATTGTTCTTCTTTGCCTAAAAAATGATGAGTTTTACAGTTTTATATTAGAGCTGATGGCAGAACTTACTAAATGATAGAACTGATTGTTATTGCTCTAAAAACAAATGGAAGATTCCATCCGTGTCATCGAACTTAACGAGCGCATTTATTTTTATAAATGTCTCATTGAAGCAACTCCTAATGTTTTTTATTTGGGCTATTTAAGGGAGATTTTAAGGGTAGTGGAAGATATTCGAAAAGAAAATCAATTCTGTCTTTCCGATGCTCTACAACAGTGTGGTGAAATTCAATTTGCTTTATACTTGTATAAAAATATATTATATGGGATTAATTCGTTTAAGCTAACAAAAATAAAGGAAAACCTAAACACTTCAGCGGAAATTGTGTACAACGTGTTAATTCAAACAGGAAGAAACAAAAAATATTTTATTGATACTATATTTCTTTGTCTCAAGTACCCCGATCTCGTGAATTTTGTGCTTGAGCAGAAGGAAAAGTATGAACGAATTCAAGAGCAGCAGGCAAGACGGCTAGAATACTGAAAAGGTATGCCACAAACAACTCGCTTTTGTATTTTTCTCGGTTTACCCCTTTTACCAACTCATATGAGTCGGCAGTTTTGTTTTGTCTCTGTTTCATATAACATCATCTCCTCTTTTCCCTGCTTAAATAAACATGGAGCATGTATTGCCGCTTATGCGTAAAGTGGATCCTCCGCTTAAAGTAGAAGTGCATTTTCTAAAAACAATTTTTGACTTACATTTTACTGGTAAAAGCATTGAGCAAACAATAAAAGAAGTGCTAGAGTGTTTACAATTATTACAAAATAATGAAAGTTTCAAATGTTGTGATTACTTAAAACAATTTGGCCTAGTCAGTGCAGCAAGCAATTTATATAAGGAATATAAGGTAGGAATGAACTTTTCTAAATACATAAATATAAAAGAGAGTTTGAACCACTCATCACAACTTGTTTTGAATGAAATCAAGGAAAAGAATGCAAGGTTTGAAGAGCTACTTTTTCTCTGCTTTAAGCATGAAAAATGTGTAAAAATGCTGGAAAGCTACGTACCCAAAAAACATGAGTGTAAAAAATAGTTTCGTGTTAAAAAGATGTCCAGCAGAGAAAAATTAAAGCAGTGTGGAGTAGAGCTAGACATTTTAAGGGAAAGGCAAGGTGTAGTTACTTTTTCTGAAAAACTACAAAAATTAATTCGAAGTGTAAAAAAAGTTTTCTCTTCAAAAACATTCAAGTATAAGGATTATAAAAACGAGCGCTACATTGTGGTAGCATGTGTCTTTTTCAGCAAAGATTATAGCCACGTATCAAATACTCTTGCTACAAGTTTATCACCTTCGTCAAAATTAGTACTAGAGAAAATTAAAACGATTGGAGTTGAGTGGGAAAAGATATTATTTCTCATGCTGGAAAATGAATTCCTAGTCATGTTTATCGAGGATCTTTACAACATGAACAAAAAGGAAGTGCTTTCGAGATGGAATGGGTTCTTAGCGAATTTAGAGTGAAAGTTTGTGACCAGCAGCATAAACAAAGCAAGTTTAGAGTAAATTTGCAAGAGTGTTTAAAAGAGTTACAACATTTAATTAACCAAGAAAACAAACTTGAACAACAGCATAAACAGTTTACGATAAATTTGCAGGAGTGTTTAAAAGAGTTGCAGCATTTAATTATCCAAGAAAGCAAACGTAGTTGTTCGTACCGGTAAAAGCTTTTTCTAAAATGAATGCAATAAGAGAAGAGATTGGGCAAAATAATGCCATCATACATGAAAATGTCCACGCAATGGTAAATCTAGCTCGGGAATTGGATGAAAATACTTCTTTCTCTTTTCTTTCTGTCGAGGAAATAAAAAAAGCAGTTGATGAGATTCATAATTCTCGTCCTACAAGATGCCCCGGCTACGTCATTGCAGATATTTTAAATACCATTCCAAAGGAAAACATCCATTACCACAGGAATAAAAATCCAATTGTATCTTTATGCTCTCATTCCGGCGAGTGCCAGCCAAATGCAGAAATAATATACATTTTAGTTAAGGCGTTTGCTCGGGATGCGATCACGGAAAGTCAATGGGACATGATTTTTCCACAAAGTCACACAGCCGACTTTAGAGGGAAGCCATTGTTTAGTCGAGGTGGTAGCAGCGACTGCTGTGGCTTCAGGCTGGACAGATTACTCAACCCAATATGATCAACGCGAACGCATCGAATGAGCTTGAACACGATCTCGCGTAGCTCACCATCATTGAGATGCATATCACTGGTGTACGCGTGGACCTTGTCGTTGCCCCTCTTCCCGCGGTCCTTGCCCCTCTCGTTTCTGAACACACTGTCGCGGGTGGAGGACACGAGATTGGGCTCCCTGTCGTCGACACGCTTGATCAGCTGGTGCTCGCCCCACTTGACTATCGAGTTGAGCACCTCCACCTCAGAGGCCTGCAGAAAATCGGACTGGACCACCTCGAACGGCGTGCTCTTGTCTAGGTCCAGGAAACTTGGTGTTGAGATCAGGGATGCGTACTCCTTCTGAACGTACATGATTGCTTGGCGACGGACCCACGAGGAGCCGTGTGACTGGGAAGACCAGCGGAGGATCTGGGGGAGGGAGTCGTGCGTTAGGGACTCTGTTATTATGTCTTCGCTTGTTACGCAGAGGTGGTCGAATTCCAAGAAGCGGCCTATTGAAAAGGTAAAAAAATGATTGTTTGTTTATTATGAATTTGTGGTATTTACTTAGTTTCTTCACTGCCATGGAAATGTGCTATACTTACCGATCTGGTACAACTCCATCGCTTCCTCTAAGCCAGTTGGATTAACTTTTCCAGTGAAAGTGAGAGACTCGACCTCGCTGAGCCCCGACCTGCATGGCTCGATCAGGCTCAGATTCAGCTTGTCTGTGTACATGCAGTTGAGTATCAGGCGGGCGTATCTCTTTGGGATCACCGTGTCGTCAAGCACAATCTTCTTTGAGTTGCTATGTCGCTGCAGCAACGAGCGGAAAAACGGAAATCTAGCTGCCAGTATTGGTTTGTGGACTGCAAACTGCTCGTCGCCTAGCACCAGCAAAATGTCAGAGTATTTTCCCGTTTGGAGGAGATCGTGGAGGTCGGACTGCAATGAGTTATTATTAAACACGAATTTAAAAATATATACTATTAAAGAGAACCATGGAAACGAGAATTAATTAAATATTGAACTCATGACCACGTCACGAACCCACCTCCAGAACGACAAATCCGGGCTTCAAGTCTCCTCTGGCAAATGCTGCTTGAAGTTCTTCGTCAGAGTCGATTTCAACGTCGTCATCCTCTTCGGAAAGATAAGCTTCATTGTCCATTTCCACCATTTTCATATCTGTTGGTAATAAAATTTTACAATTATTTGTACATGAAACAGTTAAATTAAATTGAAAATGTGCTCTTCTCAAAATCAAAGTGTAGTAGCACTTTGAAAGCAGAGTAGTAGCACTAGCAATAATACTACGTTTTGGGTCTATAAGTTAACCTTAATTAAAAGTTAAAACACAACCATTATAATTTCACTGTAATCTTTTGCTCACCTTCACTTTGAATGTGTGTAAATAACTGTAACAAATATTTAAACCTCCATTAAATTTTAACTTTACAAGGTAAGTGTCCACTGCTCAGTCTCACGTGCTTGTAATAAAATAAAAAATGGCGTCGCACACGCTACAACACAACCACAACACTAACAACACACAGAGAGAGAGAGAGAGAGAGAGCACCAACTTGTTGCACGAGTAAACTATAAATGTTCGGTGAAGGGATGGCTGTTGGTGGACTAAACGTGGTCCTACAACAAAAATAACCAAGCCACTTGAACTGGCTTGGTTTATTTTTACACTCCTTTTCCCTCGCGCTCTCTCACTGGCCTAAATTTCTTTCGTTCTCTCTCTCTCTCCGTCTGCTTTGTTTGTAAAGCAGGGCTGTATTCACTTTGCTATAGACCAGTGAATACGCCCTGACCACGGCAAATCCTGCAGTTCAGTGATAATGAATGTTCATAGAGGGAAGGTATGGGTTCGAATCATTTTTTGTTTACTTGGTAATTCCGATAGATCTCGATGTTGGACTCCAGGAATTTTTCTAAGGAAAAGTAGTATAAAAACCGTTGTGATTACCTCAAATGTAGATAAATATGATCTATCCCCAAGTAAACAAAAAAATGATTCACGCCCATATCTTCGCTCTATGAACATTTGCTATCGCTGAACTGCAGGATTTGGCCTGACAAACACAATACGTGCTTCTTTATGTAGATAGCTATGTCTGTCTTTTTTTTCTTTGTTCGATGAGAACAAGAAGGTGGATTGGGGGCGAGGAAAATGGGAGAAATCTAGGCCCTGTCTATTTTTACAGGGCCTTATTTTAATGCTTTTGTTCAATGTGAACAAGAAAAAATGGGTCGGGCAAATGGAGCGGGAGAAATGTAGGCCTGGTCTATTTTTACCAGGCCGCATTTTTTTCCATGCAACTTTATCGATTTTAAAAAATCGATAACGCCAAAAATCGAGTTGAACTTTAGCGGGTCACCTGCTATAACTCAAGTCTTCCTACTACTATTATATTTGCGGAGCAGAGGAACAACACTACAAAAACCCGAAAACCGTCCAAGATTACGTGAACTATTGACGAAGTTACCATTTTAATATACAGGAAAACATTTAAAACATTTATTTGTTCGAATATCTATTCTTGGGGAATCCAGTAAAATTTGACCAAGCTTCATAAATATCTAGGTTGGAATTACCACTTTACATGAATTACTTATTTAAATGATAAAACCGAGTTTCACAAACATTGCCCTTTGACACGGATGCAGATGGACACAGCAGATATTATTATAACAACAGTTT
>JAANSP010004393.1:0-10238 GCA_036850745.1 Homidia socia
AACCTAACCGAACCTATCAGTTAGGTTAGGTTCAGTTGATGATGGATGACTATGTTGAGTACAGGCAGCCATCACATCAAAATGTTGAAAAATCTCGAAAAGTATGCGTCGTAGAGAAAAAAAGCACTGGGTTTTTCGAAATTTCCGCCCCTCATAACTTTTGAAGTAGAACAGCTAGGAACCTGATATTTTGGATGCGGACGTTTTAAACAATTTCCAATCGATTGCATTGGTGCAATAAAAAATGGGGCCACCACTTGCCGTATCCAACCAAAAGCGTAATACCAAAGTCACAAAAATATGCGTTGTTTTAAAGTTTTCCATTGTGACTTACCCAGCTTAACCAGAATAATACAGAAGATGACGCTTTTAACTTCATTATAAATACTGAAAATTAAAGCTCAGCTTAGTTCTATGATGCCGTTGGGTCCCAACGGTTGGGAGTTTTGTCCAAGCATTCAAGTCAACTGTTGATTTGCTAAAAAGATGCTCGTAGTGTAGTAAGTACTTAGATATAAAAATGTTTGTAAGAGAGAAAGTCCAGGACCTTACATTGTTAATATGACAATCTCGCAGTGGATTTGAAAAGTTTCCCATTGTGACTTACCCAGCTTAACCAGAATAATACAGAAGACGACGCTTTTAACTTCATTATAAATACTGAAAATTAAAGTTCAGCTTAGTTCTTTGATGCCGTTGGGTCCCAACGGTTGAGAGTTATGTCCAAGCATTCAAGTCAACTGTTGATTTGCTAAAAAGATGCTCGTAGTGTAGTAAGTAGATATATAAAAATGTTTGTACGAGAGATAGTCCAGGACCTTACATTGTTAATATGACAATCTCGCAGTGGATTTGAATCAAACCAAATATCGAATCCCTCCTTCCGGTTTGGTGCAATATGGAAGTAAATTGGCAAAAATGAGCAAATAAATTATATTTCTTTTTGTAATATGTTTGCTACGGTTTTTATTAATATTATGCAGAGTGTGAAAACTACTTTTCTTGCATATACAGAATTAAACTAGCAGTAAAATAAATTAAATAACAGGAAAGAAGAGTGACCAAATATTTTTAATATTATCTAACATACAAAATTCTGCTAAAAATATTCATTTAGTAACAATTATTATAAAATAATATAATATGTATTCACACAAATGGCCTCTCTTGATTCACTTTACAACTTGTTTGTTTGAAGGATAACCAAAGTTTCAATAATTCACACAAGACTAAAGTTATTTAAAACTAACTCAATAAAGTTACTTTGCTACAACAAGTTTTATTAGTACGTGCATCAACATCAACATTTTTACCAATTTTAAATTCAAAAACTAAACCTTAAATTTTGGTTTAACGTTATTATTATAATTTGTTCACAGGTTTTAATCAAGTTCATGTAGAAGTACATCTATAGTGCATTGTGTTCGCTAAATGTACATAATATGACATTTTGGTTTACAACTTAACAGTTATAATCTTAAAACTAATTTTTACGCTACTTGGTACAAGCTGTATATAAAAATGTAATAATATTATAGCCTCAAGCCAAAATCTATGGATTTTAAAATAGAAAGATATGCGCTTAAAATATGTTCATATATTATCTACAATTGAATTTTACCAGCGATTTGAACGAATTGTTGCAAAAGTATTTCCATACTGCTACGCAATTGTCTATTTTAATATTTTTAAATACCTACATAAATATAATGTTTCATTGAATTAAGCTGTACACTTTTTACAGTTTTGTATATATTTTACAATAATATAAGGCTTCATTTTTAAAGCACAGAATTATTGGTGGTTTCGGTCTCAACTTTGTCTTTTATGTCGTTTGCCGTTTTGTTTCTATCTTATCAATTTACTCACAATATAACGCTTATTAATTAAGTATATTAATCATAATTATTATATAATGTATTTTTACAGACTGTAAACTGCCCAGCTTAAATTAAAACGCTGCTGTCTTTTTTTGGAACCGAGGAATGTCTAAACTGAAAACTAAAAATTAAATCTGTTATAATTAAATGTGCTTGCTTACATTGTTTTGTTTGTTGCGAGAGAAAGTTTACATTGTCTTTTGCTTGTTCAGACGTTAATGTGTAAAATGGCAATAAATTTTGCTGTGTTAATGTTAAAACTTACTGTACTGTAAATTACTTAAGTAAATTGTGGGAATGGATGGTATACTCGTGTAAAATTGTGCTATGTAATATTTATTTGCTATTTTTATGTACATATTGTGAGCAAACCAGGATATTATTTTCTGAATAATAATATTTTTAGACAATACTTTGTCCCAGAATCTTAGAATGATCTTGCCTACTATTTTCTTATTATTGGTAACACTTTTTTTTCGAAAAGCATCAGAAATACTGCTAGATGTATACAGCTACTTACAATACAACACTCGGGTGGGAACGCAACAACGCATTGCTCGATTGGCATGATAAACTTTGGTTTCAATTTAAATTTTGCTTAAAATGGAGAATATTTCTTGTATCATTTAAATATTTTCTTTCAAATTCGAGACGGTTTCGGTTGGTATCACGAGACATCCCTAGTCCCATCCCAGACCAAGCCACAACCATGACCAGAATGTGGGTTTTTAGATGCCATTTTTCCTAAATGTAAAGGTAATTTCGTTTAACTCTGTTGATGTCTAAAACAAAGATATTTTAGAGCACAAACAGTTACCGTGTGTTTTCATAACTAATTATTACATACTACAACTACTAACGCTACTAACTACTAAAGATCCGTATACAAAAATGAATGAATTCCGTCAATAACGACACAATGTGAAAGTGGACAATATTAGAGAAGATCATTAAACACACTTGAACTTCTTTCCCTGATATTTCCAGCCTTAAAAACAAGTCCCATCCCAGACCAAGCCACAACCATGACCAGAGTGTGGGTTTTTAGATGCCATTTTTCCTAAATGTAAAGGTAATTTCGTTTAACTCTGTTGATGTCTAAAACAAAGATATTTTAGAGCACAAACAGTTACCGTGTGTTTTCATTACCTACTACAACTACTAACGCTAAGATCCGTATACAAAAATGAATGAATTCCGTCAATAACGACACAATGTGAAAGTGGACAATATTAGAGAAGATCATTCTTTCTTCTTTCCCTGATATTTCCAGCCTTAAAAACTACATTATAAAGTATAAATTTAACCGTAGCCAACTTACATTACAACTGTACAAAACGAAATCCAGCGTCGGCTCTAAAAAAAACGACACAATGTGAAAGTGGACAATATTAGAGAAGATCATTAAACACACTTGAACTTCTTTCCCTGATATTTCCAGCCTTAAAAACTACATTATAAAATTTAACCGTAGCCAACTTACATGATATTATTACAACTGTACAAAACGAAATCCAGCGTTCCAGCGAAAAAGCCAAAATCGTTCCTGGAATTCCGTTAAAATTCTATTTTCTAAGCATGCTTTTTACATCATTCACCGGTTTTGTCCATTCTTTTGGTATGCGAATTTAAAAAATTGCAATACCGTTTGATTACAAATAATTGTACATATCCGTTGCTCTTCCATAAACCTACATAAATCTACTGATGGGTGCTTTTGATTACTAATTTACTAATTAAAAAGCTACAGAGAAAAGCACGGTTCNGGTATGCGAATTTAAAAAATTGCAATACCGTTTGATTACAAATAATTGTACATATCCGTTGCTCTTCCATAAACCTACATAAATCTACTGATGGGTGCTTTTGATTACTAATTTACTAATTAAAAAGCTACAGAGAAAAGCACGGTTCAAAGTAGCACAAGCTAAATTAAAGCTGGTTACAAGCTATGTACAATTACAATTGTATGTTAATTAAATTGACATTTTCAAATGAGATTAAAGATTCTCCTATGAACAAAAATTTGATGATGATAAAAGAAACCTGCAGTTGCATGCATAACGCACAAGGAAACATCTCTTGTTGTTATTTGTTCTGTCCCTTTTAAGCACTTGGCTGACTTAAAATACTGCATTGGTTGGCGTTACATTCACTGTTTTGGGACCAGCAATAACAAAGCAAATACATCATCTTCATTCGCATATTATATGACTAGGGATCGAAATTAAGGGAAAGCATGATAGTTGAGAACAGCTCTGCGTCAATACTTTTTACTGATTCCTCTTCAATAAAATAGACAAGAGAATCATTAAAACTAAATTTAAACCTTGATGTCAACAAAGTAGCTTTTAAAAATCTACTGATACCTTTGGCACTTTGAACCGAAATTAAAACATTAGTTACTAGTAGTACAATGTGAGATAATTACTCATTCACAATTTCTTCGTTGCAATTTGCATAATGGCACTTGTGTACAATGCGAATTAAAACTCTTTATCGAGCATTAAAACAAGTTTATAAATTATTTATCTATTATTAAAAATCCAGTATTAAAAATACTGGTTATTTTGCAATACATTTTATACAAACAAAACGTGTACGATTACATGAAGATCAAATATTTCTTTGTCATATATTTTTATTATCTATTTTTAAAATATATATTTCCACAAAATTGCCAGTTTAAGGCACTGGTGTGCTCCTACTAAATTCCTCTCTGTTTAATTTCAAGGCAATGTTGGTGAAAGCCTCTGGTGTTATTAACAATAATGTTTTAGTAAAAATATCACCTATTTTTATAACAAGTACAGTAAACTTAATAATAATGTAATTGATATTGCTATATAATGATGAGTTTCATATTATTCAAGTTCAAATTGTACTCGTTTTTTCATTCATCAGCATGTCGGTATTTGTGAGCGGACATTTGCGACAAACCGAGGACGGCATAGCTGCATTTGAGGCAGTGATAATGGGTTTGTTTACAGCGTGTCGGTATTTGTGAGCGGACATTTGCGACAAACCGAGGACGGCATAGCTGCATTTGAGGCAGTGATAATGGGTTTGTTTCTGACTGTGTATACAGCTGCCAACCTGTGATTAGAAGAGACAAATTTTTGTAGACTAACAAGTTTATGTTTATGCAAGTTTTCATCTTTATATAAACTTGACGATTAAAATATTTGGCAAGGGTTACTTACGTTGCAGTTTTGAGAAGGAGTGAATTTTTCAAATCCAGCAGCAGTTATCGAGTCCAGTTTCTGATGTTGACGGCGATGAGCTACCACTTTGTTTGTATCAGTGCAGACAAAATCACACTTGGAACAATGAAAATGACTTGCCTTGTTTTGACCTTGCGCCCCACCTATTATACCAAAAATGTGTCAAGATTGCTCTATATTCAAGAAAAAGTAGTAGTATTAGATAAGTTAAAACATTATAAAGATTCATACCAGGTGAAGGAATGTAGGAGCAATTGGATCTTCCACAGGAAATGTTTGCTCTGTATTGTTTAAAGTCGCCTCCCATTAGCGTATCCAAATATCAGTGCAGACAAAATCACACTTGGAACAATGAAAATGACTTGCCTTGTTTTGACCTTGCGCCCCACCTATTATACCAAAAATGTGTCAAGATTGCTCAATGTTCAAGAAAAAGTGATTTATAAGTTAAAACATTATAAAGATTCATACCAGGTGAAGGAATGTAGGAGCAATTCGATCTTCCACAGGAAATGTTTGCTCTGTATTGTTTAAAGTCGCCTCCCATTAGCGTATCCAATCTTTCATGTCGCGCAGTGTGCTGAACAAATCTTGTCTTGTCACAGAAGCTGTAGCCACAATCCTCTCTGGTGCAGTGAAAGTGCGTTTGGTGTTCTCTGTATCCACAGTGTGGATAATTGCAGTCCTCATTGAATCGAAAACGAATATATCCTGTTGGAACTGGCTCGTCCTTCAAAATTCTCATTTGCATTCTCGGCTTTTTAGCTGCACTGTCCCCTGAAGGAGATGGTGGGGATGAGCTTGTAGTGCTAGAACGGTCTCTTGTTGGCTCCACTTGATGCCTTTTGCAACTGTTGTTGAAAAGAATTGTTCACAAGTAGAGGAGAAACTGAATTTACAGCGTCGGAAACTGAAAGCCCAACTAGCGCTCCCGGTGGAGTTCCTGCTGCAACTGCCGCTCCAAGATGCTGCGGGGATGGAGGGATTTGGTGTGGTTGTGGTAATGTTGGGGGGTTTCCAAGCAATAGCACCTGGCTGAAAAACACCCGGTGGAGCTCCTCCAAACATCATGTTGGCATACAAGGAGAATGGATGTTGTTGCAAAAATAAATGAGAAAAGGGCGATTGCGATGCTGGATAGTTGAGGAAATTTGGTAGGGATGTTGGTGGAAATGCTCCGGGAGGAATGGCTCCTGGAGGAAGTTCATGTTTGCCAAATAAGTCTTCCTTGGGAAAAGCGATAGGGGCTTTGGTATGTTCTGGACTGTTCCGATGATCGTCATGTTCAATTTTACCACCCTCTTCATCAGTGTACTGCTCAGACTCACTTTGCTTAAGAGGAGAAAAGCTACTATGCTTCAGAACGTGAGGTCGCAGCTTGTCAAGCTCAGAGAAAGCCTGCGGAGAAAGTACACGTGAAAATTGAGCCTATGCTTGCAAAAACATGTTGTTTTGGGCGAAACAACTGGTAAAAGTTTGCTTACCTGATTGCACAATGTGCAGTGATAGTGGTGCTTTCTCTTTAGCTTACAAAATGCCCGCCCACAAGGAATTTCTGGGCCGAACTGTGTCTCTGAATTTTCTGTAGAAGAATGAAGTTCAAGTTGAAGAATCCGGCTTAAGGAATGGTCAGTTAACGATTTAGGTTCTACAGTGAGGAGAGAAAGTTGAAAGAAACAGAAAGTGTATTCCAAAGTCAAAGAAGAATTTTTTCAGGATAAAGAAGAATTTTAAGTGAAAGAAGAATATTTAAAAGACCCAAATATCTACTACTACTGTGTAATTATTTCATGTTATGCTCCGAAGTGTGTATGCAAAAAATGTAAAAATACCTGATGGTTCATTTGAGCCATTAGGACTGGAGAGATCCATTGGATTGTTATTATTGTTAACATTCTCCTTTGCTGCTACACTACCCGGGAAAAATGTTCCGCTGGCTTTTATTACTGGAAAGAGAAAATTTAAGGGAAATATTATTTTTTAACCATTTACCAATAATTATCAAAAAATCGACTAAACATTTGCAGTTTAGCAACTCATGTACCTTGATTATTCCAATGTTGTGATGACTCGTCATCTTCGTCACTCGTTGGGTTAGATTTGTTAAGTTCATGAGCCTCTGCTTCATGAGTCATCATGAGAGCATATTGCACAAATGTGAGCCCATCTCTCGTACAGTGAAAGTGGTCAGCGTTATTTCTAAATTCACATTTGGAATCACTACAATCCGTGTTTCTGTCGTAGTAGAGAATATCCTTCCAGTATGTCCACATTTGAATGAAAATCTCTCAAATGAGCAGAAAGTTTGTGCACATCAGTTACTGAGAAATGACACCGGGGATGACCGCAGTGGTAGTGGCACAAGTTTGTTTGTTGGTAATATGGACAAGACGGATCTGGACATGAAGCACCTTCAGGGAAAGAAAGGAAGCCAATTGGGTCCTTGACATCAGCATCTGAAATGTCCATTCCTTCTCCACCAGTTCCAGGTGTTACCGGTTTGGGTAACTTGAAACTGGTAAAGATTGCAGTATCATGTGACCCCGATGAAACTTCAATGACGCGATTCTTTGGTGGTCTGCCACGTTTACGTTTGAAAAAACCATCAGTGTTTTCAGTGCCTTCCTTTTCGCTGACGTCCATTTTATGCGCATATTGGTGTGTGCGAAAGTGCTCCAAGCGTCTGAATGGATCGTCTGTAGCTAGCACAATTTCCGTGCACCCTTCCTACAATAACAAAAAGAATCCGTACATTAATACCATGAATTAATTTCAAACTTTCTTAATGGAAACAAAACAAAATAAGTTTGTTTACCCAAAGACAATGGTAATGCTTTTCCCGGTTTTGGTAAGGACATTTGGCGGAGACACAAGGGATTGTCGAATCCTGAGCATCAAAACTTGCTGGATCCACGGTAAAAAATGCCAACGAACGAAATTCTTTCCTCAATCTCATGATTTCTACTATGATCAGACGCAATTTCAGCAGATCTATGTTTTTACAAAAGACACAGAGAGAATAAACACAAAGATTAGTCACGTTTGTGCATAGCAAGAGGAAATTTTTTTCCCGTTATAAAACATAAAATAAAAGTTCAAAAAAATATCTTTTTTGACTTACGCTAATAAGGCATTCCTACAATTGTCCACTTTGCAATGGAAATGTTCCTCTGATGTTGCGTCACATTGGCAAATCTGAATAAACTTTTTGATAATTTCTTCAGAGTCAAACGTTTTCTCCATTGTCATTAAATGATGATCTGCTGTTATTTTCGTCTTCGGATCTGTTGGCTAGCATTGCCTCGCTAATTCCCATACCACTTATTTCAGCACTCAAAGTACCTCGCATTAAACTTTGCGCCAACTTGAATCGCCGATAAGCCAGCTCAGAGTCACGGCGTTCATGCTTCCTCTATTGGTACACAAACAAATAAAAATTTAATCAGTCCAAGTTTGATGAATGATTCATACATTACATACAAGCACATAAAAATTGAGAAATAAAGATAGCTCAAGCAATTCTCTTGATAAACACATGGCTTTGTTTTCTGCATTAATGACACGAAATTGGTAAACGATTAAAGAAAAGACATGATTGGATACGTAGTTTGCTCAAATTATCATGAACCTTGCTCATTTTCAACAGTTGGAAAAAAATATTCTAAAAAGATTATTCGCATTTAAAAGTAAATACTAGGCATTTATTTTATTTTACTTGCTGCTACAAACTGAAGACGATGATGGCGCTACATGTTACATCATCCATAGTTCTATATCTATTATCCATCCCGCTGTGTGAGCCCATTACTTTTGTCGTTTAACTAATGGCAATATAATATATCACTTTGAATGGGAATTTTTCGATATTGCACTCCTGCGCAAATTTACCTACATACCATATTATTATTAGCATTCATTCTTCCGATTGCAGACTGTATTTGTATTTACCACCGCACCTGGCTAATTGTACAAAATGATTATTTGAATAAAAAGAGGTGTGTAGGGAGTGACCTGACTTGACTTACAGTGCGGTGAGCAATATTCAACAGCAATAACAATATAAATGAGTTTACATTGCAACGTTGATCTTTACTGGCATAGGGGAAGGAAAGAAAAAAAAACGAACAATATATCAATGCTATCTTTCTTCTTCTCTTGTTGTCTTCATTATTATTATTATCATCATCATCAGTAAAGCAGGAGCAACTGCTCAGCATTCGGTCAACGTACGTTCTTGTAATAATAAATGATGATGATAATGGCAATAACAAACGAACAGTAATAATACGACATGTTACAAGATGGTATGATGATGATGCCAAGATTCAGGGATAACCTGTGCGCTGTTGATGTGAGCACTGTTATTTGTTGAGAGTTAAATTACTTTAGAACTCAGCTTACGAAAATGTGAGTTACGATTATGAGGTATCAACTTTGAGGGTTGATTACAGTACTTTGAAAACAATAACTGTCAGAAATAAAGGCTCTGTCTGTGTGTGCTGAAAATGACGAGAGCTTCCAAATGTGAATAGGTTGCTGGCACGCCAAAATGACGGCAACGACAATCATCATGTGCATTCTGTCGTACGATACGAAATGGGAGAGGTCAAGCAGTGTCTTTAATTACTATTTTCGCATGGGGTGACAATCGCTGTTTGTTCACTTTCTTCGTGTGGGCTTGTCCACTCATTTGAAAGAGGGAGGATTTTTACGATGACATTTTTATACTAAAATATAAGCTTCTGGTTAATCACCCAAAGGATATCCATATTCTCCGCTTTTGATTCGCCAATAAATTTTATAACCAGTCATCTTGGAACTGTGAGTATTACAGTCAGTCATCTTTTATGAATTTATTTCTTGAAAATAAGACTTTTCGCAAAAGATCCAAAAGTGCCGACCACTCATCAAACAACTACTACTGTATTTCTTTTTATCGACATAAATATATCTAAATTCAACTTTTGATTTCATTAAAAATCGTTAAAAAAAGTTTCCTTTGAAATCCGCCCTTCTTCCGACAAAAGTTTTATTTTGCAGAAAAATGAGCAATAACATGGATATTTTTGTCGGTATATAATATTAAAATCTTTCCATTTTACGTAGGGAATATTTGGCCGTCGCATCATTGCTT
>JAANSP010004394.1:0-10238 GCA_036850745.1 Homidia socia
ACATTCCCACGATATATCAAAGTAGAAAGCCTATAGTAAAGGCTTCTAATATATTTCATAGACATTATACATTTTGAGAGCACAGGTAAGCTGGAATGTAAACCTGGTGAGGGACAATTCTGACTTGTTTAAAGTAAACAGCTCGTGAACATTTTAAACTTCATCTTGTTTTGCTCTTGAAAAATATTGTTGCCTTGTATTCATAAATTGTGTTAAATATAGGTGAATGCCTATATAAGAAAATCTGTCCGTCTACCAAATCGTTTATATTAAAATATTTACCTCTAGTTTTCAGAAATTTATTTAATGAAGAATGGCAATCTAGCATCCAATTTTATCTGTACATATGCACTTAACAATAATACCAATAGTTCTGTGATGATTTTTCTTGTGCTTTCTTCAAACGCGATTAAAATTTTCAAAATTTAACCGACCACCAACAAAGAGTACGGTTAAAAAAATACTTCCTTTGTTGATTACCGTGAAACTGATAGCAATGTGTCTTTTTATGCAATAACTTATGCAAAGTTACAGCTTTCATACCATTTTTTCAGAATCACTACTAGCACTTATTCGACAAAAAATGTTTTCTACGCGAACCGACAACCTGCATGAAATTTTTGGCTATATGAAAGCAAAATTCTACAGACTGTCTCCACTTTCCTTGTTTACACAAGTACGTTTCTTCTTTCAGGTACTATTGTGCTTATACAAACAAGTATGGCCAGCGCTCACCTGTCTGACAACTAGAAAATTACTAGCCCCATGGACTTTTCAGTTGCTTGCTTCCTTAGCATGCTCTTGTCTCTTAATAATTGCATAACATAACATAATTGCTCGTTATTTAAGCAAATATCCAGTGCTCGCTGTTACGTTTATGCAAGCAAAAACATGCAACCAGGTATTTCACCTTGTTAAAACATGAACACATATTTTCTCGGGTACTTTTTTTGTCTTTTCCCACCACCAAAAAAGCTAAAGACGGACTCTTGCACAATTTAACATCCGGAGAATTTCTGAAGTTCCTTCCAATTTATGTTTGATTCGAAATTCCAGAATTAAAATGGTGGCTAAACTGATGCATTTACTCTTTCTACGGTTTTCATTTTGTTTTCCTTACACTAAAACACTGCGCACAACGTCGGTTTCCGGGATTCTGCCAAAACATTTTAATTCATAATTCATACTCCAAATACATAATTGAAATGATCAATTTTCCTAATGCGGATTTTAACGGTGCCCATCTCCAACAACCAGTAATCCTAAAGAGATATTTTGTAAGGTTGGGTTTGGTTCTGCCAATCGAACATTTATGTTTAAAAACACTTCTGCACCATCATCACCACGATTTATCTCTCGCAAAAGCATGGAAAGTTATGTACTCCCAACAGACACAAATACTTTCAAGCTGGCAAACAAAAATTTGAATTGTGAAGCGAGAATCTATTTGCAGCCTCCCCATCCCACGTCCGATCCACTTCTGTACTGGAAACCTTCCTCACACCACAATGAGCCTTATCTGCACGGTAAAACTATACTAAAGGATACATTTTTGCTGAAAAGTTTGTGGAGTTTTTCTGATAGCACGTCGGGGAAGCGTGCCCTTGTTAGTACAGTTCCACTGTACAACGTGCTCATTGTTGGGAATTCAGAGAGGCTCAGACATACACTTAAGCCATGGACTGAAGCAGTTTGGTTTTACGCTCGGCATGTAAGAATACAGCGAATGTATTTCGTCTGGACAGTGAACGAAGGCCATTTTTACGGATTGTGTGAATATTGTCAAGTTATGTGAACCTACTGCCTTTGTCTAACTGTCCAAAATTCCGACTTCACAATCTCGACTAGGAAAGCATGTTAAATATTTGCTCACGAAGACGGGGCAGCCACCCATGTATAGAGTTGAAGCGTTGACCTGGCCAAGAAAAAAGAGAAAAATGCGACCTATACAGGAGCTTTTAAGCATGAACTTGAGGAGTTTGCGGAACGGTCTAAATCAAATACGTTTCAGTACGTTTGCTGACGCGCCCAAAACGGTAGCTGAAGGACACCTCGTTTTTCTATTTCTAAAGGGCAACATGAGTAAATTAAATTCGGTGGTGAACGTTAGTCGGATATTGATTTGTACGGAAGCAGGGAAACAAAGCTAACAGGATGTCCTAAAACGATACACCTCCATTTTGCAAAGCGTCTTGCGATTCTGAGAAGGAGAGGCAATTACCATGCAGAGTTCCGTCACGTTGGCTTAATGTATGGTCGAAGCAGTATGGTATTTGTGAGCTGCCACCGACAAGAACTAAGCTTGATAAATAATTTTCTGGGCTTTGTCACTCCATTCGACATTTTCACGTGGATTGCACTACTGCTTGTGTTTTGGCTCTATGTGTCCGCAATAATAATTGAAAAAGTTAACAAGATATTTCTGCGTCTTGTGGGCTCGCAGATCCAACCATACTCGTTCAACGATGTAGTGTTTCATCTTGTGACGGCTTTTTTGTGTCAATTCAACAAATTATTTGAATGAAAGTTTGCGACAAATAACAAGTTTGTGTACTGGACGGTTCTCTATCTCCCTTTGCTTATCACGCTACTTAGTAACAAGTATCAGCGGAGCATGACAGGCACCTTGACAGCTCCTATTGCATTGAAACCTTTTGAAACATTTCAAAGTTTAGTTGATAACCACCTAAGTATCTACAGCTTGCCTTATCGCCTTAGTATTGCGTCTTTAAAAAGAATCAGAAAAAAGTATGACGTTTCTGGGGATTATAAGCAGAGAAACGGACACGAAGCTTTCCCGGTGGTGTCGGATTTTTGGGGAATACTCCAAGATGGTTCCTTTGATTAGAAACCACTTTCCTCATTAGCAAACAAGTTGTCAAAGCGGAGTTAATTTTTTATCAATCATTTAGTGCTTTTTCCAACTTGGCAAACAGTCGACTTCAATAAAACTGAGTACCGAAACAGACTATCGTATTTCTCTGGCCGCATTTTTCTTCATGCAACCGTTCAGCTGTCATAATGGACAACCAAGTTCCTCTGTTAATTCACTCAGAAATGAATAAAGTAGCTTTACATCAAATCCGATATTTTGTCACATGGTCAATGTGAAGCTTGTTCTTAGCAAACCACTCAACCTGGTAGGGCCAAATACTTTTATCATTGAGATTGACATCTTGCTGCTGGCTGGACAAATTATTTTACCTCTCCAACAAGTCACCCAAATTTACTGACTGGGTCTGCTTAGCGGAATTAACCATTTTCAAATTGTCAGTCCCTTCGGATCTTGTGATGGGTACTCTTTCAGTGTACAAGTACTCGGTCAGCTCTCCCATGGTGTGTTTGCAAAATTCTATCCATTGCTGCTAGCCATGATACACTGGCATTATTTCCAAAGTACGTGCTAATGCAGAAATGGTGGAGCTCCATTGCCCGGACACTGCTGCATGTATTTTATCAATTACTGACCACGTGCGGTCAGTAATAAGTTTTCTGTCGCTGTAAACTCAACTTTGCATTTCCAGGTTTCTTCTTTTCCAGTAATTTCTTGGCTCACCTTGACAACTTTGTTAGCATTTGCGCAGTAATGTCCTACAATGCCCCAGCGATTTGAGTGTAGTGTTCTGCCAGGGAAGTGAGCAACTCCAGGATTATTATTTTGTATGTAGTTTCGGCATCCTGTCTGCTTCTCATTTCATCGTTTAGTGCTAACTGCTGGATAATCTTGGCCGCCGTATACATGCCTGATCGCCGAACGGAAATAGGGAGTCATTTTTTCAAATTTATTTGGTCACGGAGCTTTTTTGGATTTGAACGTGTTTTAGCTCCGCAATTTAGGACAACTCGCTCACGGGAAACAGCATCCCAGCAAGAAAATCAGAAATGATGGAAGGTGGTGGTGGCTCTCTGGTGTCCACCTGTCGTTTTTCATCTTTCGTGGTCCATTTCATGGCAATGGGACACGCGTTGGAAGCTACATGCATCAGCTGCTTCGAAAAGCATTCTGATAAGAGCAGAGGCGAGAAAGGGACAATGTCCACGGTCTCAGGGTAAGTTACCCTTGTTCATCCGACCGTTCCAGTGATGTTTTCGTTTGGAAGAGATAACCTGAATGTCGCTACGCGCATGTCTCTTCTGCTAATTTTAGTAAAGAGAATTGTACAATTCTGCTTTCTTACCTATAGACAGACGGTTTCCTTTTCATTTAGTTCTGTCAGTGTTTTGCTCAGCGGGATATTACATTCTTGCAACTTTCTCCAGGTAGAGATTGTTTTGTCGGTATTGGGTAGACCAGCATGATGTAGGATATGTCCAGCTACTTGGTTCAAATACTCCAAAATAACCTGCTCGATTACTAAGATGTTCCTCTCTTCAAGTTGTGGCAATCTCTTTGGTAGAAACAAGTGATTGACAAGATCACCAAATGTCACATTGCGGCTCTCAAACAATCCATCCAACGTAGTTTACTCAGAGGGCTGAAAATGCAATGACAGAGGAAACAATTAGGGAACAAAGGTTCACGAAAACTATCATTCTCAGTACATAAGACACATTTCAGTAGGAGCTTTTTCACTGGATATCGCTGCCAAGCAGCAGAATTCTGCTGCCACACTAGGCAGCATTTTGCTGCTGCGAGGACTGTCTAGAGTCAAACAACGAGGTATTACCAAAACATGTATGCAATGAAACAATATAATGTTAAATACATTTTTAAATGCTTAAAATACACTTTTATGTATCACGTAGTAGTACTGTGGCGAAGCACTGTGTGATGTTTGAGGGTTTATCAAATTTTCCCAGAATTTAATCATGCGTCCACAGTGCTTTATTATAATGCCTCTGTAGTGTTTTAGATATAAAAATTTAAGTTGTAACCGTTTTTAACGGTTGCCGTTGCCCGATCGATTTCTGAAAACAGAATTGGAATTGACTTTTATCATTTTCGAGATATCGTGTTGACAGACGGACAGAAATAGACATTCACATAAAGTAGCTCAATAGCTTTCGCTACTTAATAATTTGTCGTTTTCACACAGACAATTGATTTTTGCTTTGCAATAAAAATGCAAACTTATTTCATGCATATAGTTTTTCCGTAAGGACCTGAGGCAACAAAAACAATGCCACTGATATGGCTGCATAGGTAAGTATAATATGTATGTGCATAATATGAATTGTAAATGTTAGGCACTACACCATTTCTTCGTACCTACACAGTTTAACTTCACTCTCTTATGTGAATAAATTGGCGTTTCATTTTATTCTTTTATTATTTTGAAGTGATATACCACAAAGCTCTTATTCACAACTTCACGGAAGTATGGCCTGAATATTTTATTAGTGCAAATGCAATTTTGTGACTTATCCCCCCACAAGTGCATCCGGATCGAGATAGCGTTCAGCAAAATGTGCTTTGTCTGCACCCGACTTGTCGAAAAGTTCAATCAGGTCATCGACTGCAAGATTTTTTGCGTATTTTTTTGCATTTCGCAACCAATACACTAGACCATTTTTCTCAAAATGGTAGCTGTTTTCTATCACCCACTCGATCATATCATCCACCATTATTTTATCCCTGGGCATCAATTGTTGCCTGAGAATATTTTATTAGTGCAAATGCAATTTTGTGACTTATCCCCCCACAAGTGCATCCGGATCGAGATAGCGTTCAGCAAAAAGTGCTTTGTCTGCACCCGACTTGTCGAAAAGTTCAAACAGGTCATCGGCTGCAAGATTTTTCGCGTATTTTTTTGCATTTCGCAACCAATACACTAGACCATTTTTCTCAAAATGGTTGCTGTTTTCTATCACCCACTCGATCATATCATCCACCATGATTTTATCCCTGGGCATCAATTGTTGCCTGATCTTGTTATCAACTTCATGGGACAAATAAAAATGAACAGATTGCCCCTTTCCCAATTTTCGCATTCGCATGCGGAGTAGTTTATCCCTTCGCATTCCACTTCCAATCGTGACGCAAGCCTTGAAATTAGTTGGGAGCTTGAGGTCGGTAGCCCGTGTGTGCTGGTCATCCAAGTAAATGGCGCACTTTTCCAGTCTATCTTTGAATTGGGATAATGTTAGCAATCCATCCTATTCTCCGCTAACTCGCTTCTTGTAACCCTTTGCGCGTACTTTGGTAACCAACTGTCCGGAAGTGTTGAAATAAACCACAGCTTCTAGACTTTTGTGCAGCTCTAGCCAAAACTCTGCAATCTTGTCGTTGGCCAATTGCAGCACGAGCGCTTCTGCATCAAGTAAACACGGAGACCATCTCTAAATATGAACTTGAGCAGGTCCGTACATTCAACCCCCATTTTCATTGAGCGTTTCCAACCGTTCTCACTTTGCGTTAAAATCCTATCCGTTTGAAAGTTGGTTTCCTTTAGCCTTTCCAAGTCTTGCTGGGTTATCTGCCTTGGAAGTAAAAGGCTGGTGTCGTTTGTGCCACTGAAGCCAGTCGTAGGATGGACATTTCTCTCGTAGCAGAGATCCCATGCATTTGTTATCAGCTTGCAAGGAAGCCTCCTTGTCTATCACCATCTTATGATTACTCAGAAGAGGAAACAGGTGCCAAGTTCTTTGTTCATAGTCTGCTAGATTGACCCCTTTGTATGTTTTTACTGTCTCTGATCTTATTTCTCCATGCGGAATTTTATTTATCCATGCGTTATAGACGGTTTCCGGTCCTGATGTAACATTTTCAGAATCTTGAAGCATTGGAACAACTGATTGTCACTGAGTCCAGAATAATAATAGCTTAACTGCGTAAGCTCAAAAGCCATATCAGGGTGGCCGAATTCGGTTCTTTCTGCGGCGACATCTTTGGCACGGAACGGCACCGCCATCAATTTTGCATTAGGTCCCCCTGCTTTCACTCAATTCTGAAAAGGTCATTGTGGCCTTCGTCGGAAATATGCTCATTCGTCAAAAATTCCTTTACGATTCCCCGCTCTTCTCTACTCAAAATTTGTCCAATCAAGTTAAATTTCCCATCCAAAATTCCATCAGCCATCAGTTTACACAGATCCTGCTTGCACTCATCCCTTAAAATTCGCAAATGAGTGAACTTTTCTGGATTTCCGGTGGCACGTCCTGGCCGGAACTCTATCACCGTTGTGCCATACTTTTCAAAGAGTGTTGCTGCTACTTGCGGGAGAACCCCCGTCGATTTGGAACTGCTTTTCCGTGGTACTAAAAGGAAAAAAATTGAACAAGTTTTTAGCAACGTCGATAAAATCTGTCAACATCATTTCAAAACTGTGTGGTACTTACTATAAAAATTGATATTTTGTGCTGAAGACTTCATCGCTTTAATCCACAAAGTCTAGTGCAAATTTTCTCAACCAAGACTCAAGATGGTAGATATTACTTCCCTTCTCATCCTGCTTCCCAACAGTTGTACATTTGAAGTCGCATGGACAGCCTGAATTCTGGTAGCATGGTTAATGCCTCACCAAACGCTACACATTCTTTAAAGACGCCATCAATTTTCTCCACGAAGCCACCAATTTCCACTTCCCGACTACAAAGCAGCGTATACACTCGTTTATTCAAAAATCCGCCAATAGTGGATGCCAGCAGGTTGTAGTTTCCCCCATGTTCAGCTGCGTTACTCCATTTTTCGCATTGGGCATTTTCATCATTTGTTTCGCGACTTCCACTTGAACTGATCGTACGGAAATGTCTAGCTCAAGCTCAAGAAGCAGCCACTCCGGATTCTCCACTGGATACCAGTTCTCACATTCCTTGGTTTCCAGCTCACGCGCTAGTTTTACGCTGTATTTTTCTTTGTTTCTACTGTAAAGGATTAGTCGATTTAACCGTTTCAAGTGTGCCCAGACAACGACAAGTGCTCCAAGGTAGTAACTTTCTCCTTCTCCCAAATTTTGTGGCTTTCCAAAGTGATTCCGCAGCAATGTTACTGGTGCCAAACGAACGTGCAACCCTGCATTAGTCAACCCAATATTAGCTGGACAATTTCCAACTGTAATTCTTACCAGTTCCTTATAAAATTCTTCCGCCAAATTAACAAAAGCATTTCTTTGCTATTCCAGTGAGAGTGCAGGGTGCATAAAAATGTTACGAATAGACGAAATGTCATAGGCTCTTTTATTCTGTTTCCGTTCGCTGATACCAACAAATGCTTTATCCTGATGCTGCTACGAATCGGCAATGGCTATCGTCATAAAAAAATTTAAATTCCATTCAGAGTGTCGTGTTCCTTTCAACTTGACACTATAGGCCCCTTCAGTCAGTGCCGTCGTTACTTCTTCAATCTTGGAAATAAATATTTTCAAATTGTGTTTATTATACTAAAGCGTCAAATTATCGTTGATTTGCTGGAACACAGAAGATTTATGATTTAGAAGCCTCTCGCTAGACAGGACAACCTCAAGGCTATACGTTTCAATGCGATCTTTTGGCCAGTAATGAGTTTTCAGTAACACAGTTGCATTAGTCAATTGCAATTGCAAACAAGAGTCATGTTCCGTCCTATTCTTTTCATACTCCTCCAGAGTTTCGTCACTGCTCCTTGGAGGACATGATTTGGCTGCTTTCGCTAGAATTTTCTCTATAGACTTGCAGACAAAGTTATGATGTAATGAAAGAAAATCATTTGCGGTTATCAAAGTCACTGGCAAAGGGAAGTTTAGTCCAGGATATATGTTTTGGTAGACCGAAGTATTGTGAAGATTTAATATCTGTCCCAAGGAACCTTGTTCGGAATAGATCATGGCCCCATATATCAAAGTTTGCGCATGCTCAGTTTCACCGTTGGTTTCCTTTCCAAGTAAAAGAGTACAGTTGTAACCAATTGTCTCGTAGATTTTTTTCCAGCCACGTCGGCAGGAATTTTTTGGTGAGGCAATCTCTCAGATTGCAAGGCAATGGACGACTCGACATTATGAAGGGTGTCAGGTCGTAATTACTGGGTGATGGTACTCCCTTGAAGCGATATTGTGCCAAAGTAACAAGATCATTTGCGTTGTAGCTTTCTCTTCCGGAGGGCAAGGAAAGCATTACCGCTGAATCCTCCAGAGGTTGCAAAAACTTACTCGACAAGTGGGCCACTCTGTTATGCAAATTGATAATTCTGTAATATGAACGAAGGCATAGAGACAAGTTCGCCTTGGGTAGGTATTAGCTCGCATTGGGAAGGTTCGAGTTTGGCTCCATATTTCTCTTAAACAACCCTTCCAGCCGTAAACTGTCAACTAAAAGTCTGTGGACAATGATAGTGTATCCACCAAATGCAGTAAAAGAATTATTGGCAAGTCCATTCGGCCATGAAACAGTTTCCATTGTTTACAGCTGTTGGGAATGGTACTTGTGTACTGGTGACAATGCTGAAATTTGCTGTAGAATATTGGTGCATTAAGGGTCGTAGGGGGAACATGACCATGCATAGCCACACTGCAAGATCCACATGGCCATTTCAATTCCAGTTAATTTTGTGAAAGGATCCGGAAACGGAGACGAAGTGGAGGCATGAACAGCAGCCAAGAAAAGCCAAGCTGACCTGTTGTTATCGGGGCGCAGTCTGTACAGTAATTCAAAAAAGTTAGAAAATTTTAAAAAAAATATATTATTACTCCAGAGGATTTTTGAAAACTTCACGTTGTTAAACTATAAAACGCTAGCAGACAGTGAAGCAAGCACAGTCATATCTTGTAGTAGTAAGCCTCAGGCATACCCGGGCCCAGTTTCAGGTCTATTGATTGTCATCCACAAGTAGGGCGACCATCTATACTACTTTAAGTAGTATGGTACTACTTTTGAACCCCGTTTCTACGTAAAATAGTATTATACTATTTATATTTATTTTTGAAGAAGTGGTACTGCTTGTACTACTTTTTGAAAAAAATTTAAATATCGCCGACTTGTATTTTAATGAGAATTTGAGCTTCTCTTTTGTCAGCGCGTAAACTTTTGGCTCGCTTCACTCGCCATAGATCACTAGCACTTCACTAGCAAGGTCGAATTTTCAAACTACTTCTGGTATGGGGCAAATATCAGCACCCAAAAGGTCGTTAGGCACTGACTTCAATAATGACGCATTTTCTTCTTTGTTTTTTGGACGTCGTATGTACATCTTGACCAGATCTATCATATTCGTAAAAATATTACAGTTGTTTTTAAAATTTGGGGTATTTTTCTAGTTTATAGTTTGTGTTTAGCTAATTTTTTCTCATGTCTTGCTAATATTGTCATTACTCTTAAGAGTGAAAATC
>JAANSP010004395.1:0-10237 GCA_036850745.1 Homidia socia
GATAGGAGAGTAACTGCAAGCAACCGGTCACTACTCTCTATTCATTTATGACTGTACCAAATAAAATGCAAACGTTTTCATTCAGATTTCGTATTGCCGGGCATCCACTTCCTTTACTAGCAATAAGCAATATTCTGCTAAGCCAATATACATGTTCCTTTTATATTCTGGCTGCACTCGTATATTTTTACTTTGCATTGCACATTGTATTCGATGTACTGCTACGCCTTGTTTGTCTTGGTAGAGAACCCAACAAAAAACTCAAACACAACAGACCTGTTTTTCCATCTTGCTTTAAAACCGTATCCTTATTTCACATTATGCTTCAGTCTTCCAGAATGTGGAAGAAGATTTTTGTGGAGCAAAAGAAAAATAATGCATATTATATGTGCGTGCCATGTGCTTGTTTTGAAATTTATGTTTTCAGGAAAACAAACTGACTAGTAACCTTGCCTAAAGCAAAATACATAATATTGCTTTAATTTTTTTCCATTTAGGACAGTTGATTTTCAAAAGTAAACAATGTAAAATGAAAATTTTGTGCAGTTTAGATAATTTAATGCAGCTGGAGTAGCCACAGTTGTTTCCTATGCTTTTCTGCATGAAAACGTACATTCAATTATAAAAGTATGTTTACGTTCGTGTAAACAGACTTGATTTGATTTAAGTTGTTTTCTTTGTCCCTTCATTTTTAGTTCTTTCCTTTTTGTGTCTGCTAGAATAATTTTTTATTAGTCATATTACTCATTACCGCACTGCAGCATCAGGACATTAAGTGAATAACATTTAATTTCTTCTCTCTACCTTTTTAAACGAAGAAGCTGAAAACTTTTTACCGTATTTAGCTTTCACTTTCACCCTACGCGCTTTCATTAATTCTAAAACAATTTGTGCCACTGTAATTAATTCAAGTTACTCAAACAAAATGATGTCCTTGTAAAGTTCGCAATGATGATTTATCTTTTGACTAAAAATAAATTTTTCACTACATATCTTTTCCCAGTTTAAAAAATTACATTCAAATGTTTTGTGTCGTATGTCGTCAGTTTTTGTAAGATAACTGGGATGTTCATAATAAGGTCACTTCAGTTCTCATTCTATAATAATAGGAAAAGGACTAGAAAGTACTAAAGGAAAAGGAAAAATATATTTTCAGTTATCCTTCGCTAGCACCGTGTAATTTCCTTTGCCAACGTTGCATCTAACAATGTTTTCAAATCATTTGTGTCCTTTCTACTGTAGCAAATAGTTCTTTTTTAGGAAGGATAAACCTTGGTCCGTCCGTACGCACTTAAGAGGTTGCTTTACTGCGAAATGCAACCGAGCTTGAAAAATGCAGTACTGCCATTTAAGACAGTAAATGGGTACTGAAAATAGAACAAAACGGTTCTTAGGAAAAGACCAAAGAACTGAAACCCAACAGAAGCTGGATCACAAGAAATTTGAATATTTGATACTGGATAATTTTTTAATTGATTTGTAGAATAAGGGAGGATGATTCTCTAACAGAGAATGATTTATCCTTTTTTAATGTTTTCTTCATTTGAGATAATGTAATGTAATGATAAAGAGCAACAAAATGCTTGTAAACCTGCTGAAAACCGGTCCCAAGCATATTGTCAAATATTAAATATAAATATCCAAGAGTCCAAAAGTCATATTCGTAGTTCCGAAGATGACTGCTCAAGAAGCCTTCAGTTGAAATATCTGGAGATATTGGTGATTGAGCGTTGAACAGCATTCATGTTTTTGGCTATAACTGTTCCGTTCCGTTCTCTTGTTTTGGAGCAATAGAAAAAAATAAGTGACAAAAACAAAGTAGCACATGCTTCCAGCAACACAGTAAAAGCTTTTTTTCCTACCTCTTATTTATCTCTCTCTCTGTCTTTTCATTAGACATCTTTAACTACTTTGTATTATTAATGCTTTCTTCCTCTCGTGCATTCAATCATTCTCCCTCCTCCCTCTAATTTCTACCTTATAAAATCGCCGTACTATATGACCTTAGAGAGAAACTCAGAGTTGAANATGCTTTCTTCCTCTCGTGCATTCAATCATTCTCCCTCCTCCCTCTAATTTCTACCTTATAAAATGGCCGTACTATATGACCTTAGAGAGAAACTCAGAGTTGAAGGAAACGAACAATAAGTAAAGTGTTTGTTTCATGGGTTTTTTTCAAGAGAAAATGGAGAAGGGGAAAAAGTTAAATGCGCTAACTTTGTTTTTATTACCAAATGCACACCTCCTACGTTTTTATTTTACCAACAAAATTGGAAGATGAAAATGAAACTTGTTTACAAACAGGCTGAAAATTTTAATTCTACCATATCATAATAATTTGTAAACGAGAGTGGAAAGCAATTAGAAGAATGAAAAAAATTAATTTTGGTTCCATTTCATTTAGTAAAACTTTTCTGTCCCATTTAGCGCTGAATTTGGGTGTTGATGAAGATACAAGAAAAGGAACAAATTTTCGTCCCTTGTTTGCCAGCTAGACATCAATTAGAAGATTGCATTACTTAATTAAGAGGACCATTACATAGCTCGAATTTCAAAAGTTACTTGCTACATATTTGTCGCCCCTCTTGTCTTGTTTGTGGACACATTTCTTAAAGTTGCAAGGAAAAGGAGCAAATTTTCACAAACAAAAATGTAAAAAAAACATTTTCGGATGCGCATCGGTTGCTTGAGTGCTTGAAAATCAACGAATAATTATTAACTTGTTATTCTCTTTTTTACAACTGTGAAATTGTAATTTAATTAGAATGTCATCTTCTTTTATTCAGCTAATTTAAAAAAAAGTAAACGCAGTTATTGTGTTGTGCTCGAATATGCAACAGATGGGCTTTCTGCAGATCTAAAAATGCGAAACACTTACCAAGACTAATAATAGCTACATAATGGAAATGCAAACAAGCCCTCCCCATGTCTCTTCAAAGTGAAGCCTTTTTAAAACAAAACCCTGGCTTGACAAGGCTTCACAAGGAGTCGGTGGCAAAAATGCAAACAAGCCCTCCCCATGTCTCTTCAAAGTGAAGCCTTTTTAAAACAAAACCCTGGCTTGACAAGGAGTCGGTGGCAGAAAGATAAAGAAGATAAAAGGAACATGAAATGAAAAGTGTTGTAGTAGTAGTGCTTATAGCAATCGACGGGAAAGACCTAAAAGAAACGCACTTGATGATATAACAATGAGCGAGAAACCACTTTTCTTTACATTCTCGTGTCGAGAGCCAGAGCACTTTGCTTTATCATCACATCACTTTGTGTTGTTCACCAACCGTCCTTGTTCTACTCATTTATATTTCCCCTTTCCCCTAATCTACCTGAGGTTTGTAGACTGGTAAAAATAGTTTAATTTTTCTTTTGTTATCTTGTAATTATACATGCTTATCATCAAGTTTTCAAAAAAGAGCTATATGATTAAGACACTAAAACTAAGGACCACCCACGGAGCGGACGGTCAATCAGATGGAAAAATGAACAGACAGACGAACGGACATCAATGTATGACTTTTTCACTTGTGAACATGTTGAAAAAACAGACAGGCCAAGAAAATCTGAAGAAAATTAAATGGGCAACTTTTCTGTTTTTCTGTTCAGTGTTGTAATCCGGACGAGCAAGAACATGTAAAAAAATCCACTTAACTACTACTAGCGCATCAAGTCAAGGATATCAGAAGAGATGTAGGTCCCTTGTCTTGTCATATTAATTAGTCAAAGTTATGTTTAGAGAGCAACGGTACGAACGTTTCATCAATATTAAGGCAGGCATGGGAGTTTATTGTTCGCACAGGTAGGCTCAAAGCAGTGGGAGCTCGAGACTTTTTAAGGCAATACCTATTATTCTTGTCCTTCCTCCTTTCTTCTAATTTTCTTCATTTTGTTCGTAAAGTACATTAAGACCCTTTCTCCCTGAAAGCTCGTCATTCCCGGCTGACCTTGTCCCGGAACAAGTTGAAAGGGAGAAGATGTAGATCAAACGGAAGAGTGGAGGGAACACACGAAATAAATCTTGCTTGTTCCTAATTCAAATTTCATAGTTCCGTCGAGAGTTGGGATTACCAAAGAGCCAGCGGTAGTAGCAAACGTATAAAAACAGCGTCTTAAAACTCATAATCTCGCATTCATCAAACTTCTCAAAGTGATGCAGCCAGACGGGACGATCCAAAAAGATGTATCTAGCCAAAGTTTTTACTCACCAATAAATAAAACTTTTAAATATAGCTAAAAATACACTACTTACTCATTTAATTGAAAAGAAAGTAGGCACTAAATTTCTTCCTGATGACTGAAATAGTCACATTGACTTTTGAGAATTTTAAAAATCTGTTTGCATATTTTCAAAAAAAAAAGATGGATTATTCTTGGAAAACTAGAAATTTCTCGTATTGCGCCATTTTTGTACTTTGTGTGCAAATAAAAAAGTCATGTTCTGCAAGCTTGAATCCCATATATCTTAAAATTGCACATTATGCAAGCTTCATCAGAAGCAGTCACTAAGAAAAGCGATAAAAAATCAATGTTTCCTTGTTTCATTCCCGTCCAATACCATGTAATTGCTGTAGTGTTGTGTGGTAGTGGTGATTGGCTAACTTTTGTTGACATGGAACAAGTATCTTCTCTAGCAAAAAATTGTATCCGCCGAATGCAATGCAAGTTTTACCTTTGCACATAACAATATTCTCTATCATTTATGCATATTTAAAGTTAATGTCTGCCACTTTCATTTTCTTTTCCCGTATAAAAGTGCAAAACTCTTTTTTCTTATCATTATTTGGACGACCATTGGATATATATTGTTATGCAGGATGCAAGGTGAAAGTGAGAGAGGAGAGGGGTAAAAAGAAAACAAAAGTTTCCAAGGGTTTTCTTTTCTCCTTTTCTCCGAAAAAAAAACGGAAAAAATTCAAAGCAAGTTTCCTAGTTGTAGCATCTCTCTCTAGCAAGTAACTTTTTCTCTCTTCCTTTTTCAGCATCCACTTTTCGTTAAGAGTACCACTGGAATATAAAGTGAAAAAGAAGAATATTTGCTGGTATGGCTGGTTGTTGGTGGTGGTGGTGAGTGATGTGGAGATGATAAGCCATGGAAAAATAAAAGGTAAGAAAAATGTATAATGGAACAGCGCTATATAGCGCTATATGCGGTATCCATAATATCGCATTGGAAATAAATAAATGTACATGGGATGAGAAAAGTCTAATGATATTCTTGAGAAAAACAAGTGAGGTTGGAGCTTGAAAGGAAGGGTTGGAAATTTGGTTCTGCTATTTTTCCATTTCAAATGATGCAAATACTATATAGGTAGATAAAGTTGGTTGCATGTAGCATAGACGTTGTAAAATAACAAGTCAGTGTTTTCGGACGAATCATGAATGTAGACAATACACTGTTGGAAATGAATGCTCTTCTCCTGCTTGCTGCTGCTCCTATCTTTGTGTCCGATCCACTGAAGAAGTGGAATGCAAACTTCAGTAGTAACTCTAACTACCTAGTGTAAACTCGTTCCTTTACTCTTTTTGCGTTTTCTCAAGAAGTGAAAAACTGATCAAAGAGATAGTGCATGTGCCATGCCAATGCAGGAGGAATGTTTGAGAGTTTGGCGTGGAACGCGAAAGAATAAGGTGAAGTGGAACAGGAAAGAGCAGGTTGCCTGTCGCCTTTTTCCATAGTTTTAAATTGGAAATTGAACGTTGGTGGAAATCACATTTAGTATAGATCATAATATGTAGCTATATAGATAAAACAGTTTTACATGTCTCTAGCATTGTTTACTTCGTATGGGGCAACATGGTAAAATAGTTTATATGCGTTTATAGGTGTGTGGGGTTCATTTTGGGTACACTGCACTGATTTCTTGCTCCTTTTCCGCTTCACTCATTTTTACAATTTCACTTTATTTTCTATCCCTACTCCATCTATAAACTCCATCTTTTTGCACTTGACTTAATTCTGAATGTGGGGGTGGGGATAGGAAGCAACTGAATAGGAGAGTCAAAATGCTGCGTTTTGCTGTCCTACTATGCTCTGTAACTTGTCCGAAGAAATTTTGCTTTGGTAATAATAAGTGGTGAAAGCTATTGAGCCAACTTTAGATGCGGATTTCTGCGTCTGCATGTCTGTCCGTCAGTCAGCACGACATCTTAAAAACGGTTAAAGTTCCATATTCTGAGTTTATTTTCGACAATCCATTGATTACTGTGATCACTAATGTCAGCGGGTAAAAAGAGTACGAATAATGTTTTTATGAATGCATTATTTTCTCTGTTTATTCTATTACCCAACCGCTTTGACCAACGGTTACAACTATAATTTTTTTTAAATAATACGTCCCAGTGTCAATGCCATGACATTTTTAAAATAAAAAATCGAAATCAATCTGCCAATTTGCTATACTGTTCACCTGTGACGTTTATTCATCTTTTTAATTTTTAATTGTTGCCTATATAAGCAAATCTTTACTGATCTTGTCATAACTTACCCATCTGACTTTTCACTTCTTGAGGATAGTTGGGAAGCTTGTTTATAACTTACATGCATAGTTCAAAGAATTTCTGTAATTTTTGTCATTTTTCTGTCATTTCCTTGTAAACAACAAGTCCATTAGGGGAACAAGTTCCTGATCTGATTTCAGCAATCGATAAATCGTCATCACCTAATGATCAGTAATTGAGCAACTGATTGTTGTTCAACCAGACAGGTAGTCAGAAACGGTTACGATTTAATTATTTAATAGTAAGCATAATGATGTCATTATAAATTATTCGATAATCGTATTCATTGCAAAATTTTACTACTCCTACTATGCTCTAACTAATACGTTCCTTGATTTAACTTTTTATGTTTTCAACTGAAATTTTTAACGATATTATCTTTTGAACAATACAGATTGCTCATGTAATTATGCCTTTCACAATCACAACACAATCCCAATGAAATGGTACTTTCTAACAAGCAGTGTGCCACAGTGGTCCAAGCGATATGAGCTTATCAATAGTCTGTCAAGAACCTCTTTTTAGTGATTTTTAAGATGGCCGTAACCATTTTCCCGAATGCGGACGTCTAAGCACTTTTTTCAAAAAAGTCATTTTTCGGGGGAATTTTTTCTGGAAATCCTTATGGGATTTAACATGGAAAACTGATAAGTAGAGAAGGGGGGACCACGTTCTACTTTTCCAAAAACTGTAACTAAAATGAACACCAACACACACATAGTGCATGCCAAATTCATCTTCAAGGCTGTTTTAAAAATCTTTAGAATTTCGAGTCCTCCAAACTACTCCAGTAACTCCAAAACAAGCTAAAACCCTCCAAACTACTCCAGTCACTCCAAAACTAGCTGAAACCCTCCAAACTACTCCAGTAACTCCAAAACTAGCTGAAACCCTCCAAACTACTCCAGTAAAAGTAAACAGGTTTTTTCTTTAAAAGAGAAAAGTATCAAAAATGGCAAAAAAATAATTGAAAATAATTAGGAAAAAACTAACAAGCAGTGTGTCACAGTAGTCCAAGCGATATGAGCTTATCAATAGTCTGTCAAGAACCTCTTTTTAGTGATTTTTAAGATGGCCGTAACAATTTCCCAAATGCGGACGTCTAAGCACTTTTTCAAAAAAGTCATTTTTCGGGGGGATTTTTTCCATAAAACCTTATGGGATTTAACATGCAAAAGTGATGAGTAGAGAAGGGGGGACCACGTTCTACTTTTCCAAAAACTGTAGCTAAAATGAACACACACATAGTGCATGCCAAATTCATATTCAGGGCTGTTTTAAAATAGTTAGAATTTCGAGCCCTACAAACTACTCCAGTCACTCCTAGTAGCTGAAACCCTCCAAACTACTCCAGTCACTTCAAAAGCATCTAAAACCCTCCAAACTACTCCAGTCTATCCAAAAAAAGCTGAAACCCTCCAAACTACTATAATTACTCTTAACTACTCCAGTCTATCCAAAAGTAGCTGAAACCCTCCAAACTACTTTAATAACTCCAAAGGTAGCTAAAACCCTCCAAACTACTTTAATAACTCCAAAAATGGATAATTGGAGTAGTTTGGAGGGTTTTATCCACTTTGGAGTGGTTTAGAAGGTTTTATCCACTTTGGAGTACTTTGGAGGGTTATATCCACTTTGGAGTAGTTTAGAGGGTTATATCCACTTTGGAGTATTTTGGAGGGTTATATCCACTTTGGAGTATTTTGGAGGGTTATATCCACTTTGGAGTAGTTTGGAAGGATATATCCACTTGGAGTAGTTTGGAGGGTTATATCCACTTTGGAGTAGTTTGGGGTGTTTCGGCTACCCTTGGAGTGACTGGAGTAGTTTTAAGGTTTTAGCTACTTTGGGAGTAATTATAGTAGTTTGGAGGGTTTTAGATGCTTTAGGTGTGACTAGAGTAGTTTGGAGGGTTTTAGATGCTTTTGAAGTGACTGGAGTAATTTGGAGGGTTTCAGCTACTAGGAGTGACTGGAGTAGTTTGGAGGGCTCGAAATTCTAACTATTTTTATAACAGCCTTGAAGATGCATTTGGCATGCACTATGTGTAATGTGTGTCCATTTTAGTTACAGTTTTTGGAAAAGTAGAACGTGGTCCCCCCTTCTCTACTCATTAGTTTGCCATGTTAAATCCCATAAGGTTTTCTAGAAAAAATCCCCCCGAAAAATGACTTTTTTGAAAAAAATGCTTAGACGTCCGCATTTGGGAAAATGGTTGCGGCCATCTTAAAAATCACTAAAAAGAGGTTCTTGACAGACTATTGATAAGCTCATATCGCTTGGAGCACTGTTACACACTGCTTGTAAGTTAGTTTAATAAGAAGATAGTTTGATTTGACTGGAGGGAAATACTATTTTCAAAAAAAATCACCATCTAATTTCAAATTTTGCATTTTATGAGCTCATAGATAGCCAATATCGACTTCTTTTCACTTTTCATTCACCTTTCAAAGACGCAAACTTTGTATCAATTATTACACGTTCCACGTTACCCACTTTAGTGTCAAAAATTTTATTTGCTTGGTTTTTTTGATTGTACAGAGCAATCTGCTAACAGTCGAACACAATAATAAAGTTTTCGTGAAATGCTGATGTTTGTTGTCGGACCAGACAGAATAATAACCAGCATCATCGTTTTAGAAATATGCCGTATTATTTGTCACGAAAGTTGACAAATAGCCTACAAGTAAACTACATGCATAATACAAGTGAGAACTCAGTTTTCTCTCTCTATTTTCATTTGTTCCAGCCAGAGTAACTATATATTATTAATTCTGCACCATGTTCAGTTTTATGCACAAGCATCTAAAAATGCAGTGCATATGCAAGATACTCGAAAATGCCAAATTATGAAGAACGAAATGTCTGATTTGAATCAATTACCCGTGCTATGCACAGATTTAGTACAGGGTATAGATGAGCTGATGTAATCAATTACAAATTTGGGTTCTGTAAAAGTTCTATATATTAAAGACTACGGACAACTGTTTCAGCATTTAAAATAATGAAAATAGAAGGCGTTCGACATTTCTAAAAAAAGTTTGCCATGAAACAGGCAACTCACAATACTTAAATCATCTCTCATGCTAATGGCAATTATCAGTCATTATGGTTTTCATATTTACAGTGAATCTCTCACTAGCAATTAAAAATTTGCAATGCATGTTTACAACAGCAAAACTTCTGGAAAACTAAAAGTGAAAAGGATGGTTAATTTTTTAAGTATTCTTTTTAACCAAGTTATAAGCTACTAATGGTTTGTAAAATATTCAACCTACGATTTTTGTTTAACAGATTTTTTGCTAAATTTTTTTGTTAAAAGTAGCTAATTTACTAAAAGTCATATTATTTTGCATCTTATGTTTTATATTGTTACACTTGGTAACCGCACTTCACTGTCATCATGTCTTTTGTTGCAGTCAAAATATTCCAAAACATACAACTAACTTATTTGCAGTCATAATAAATATAACCATACACATGAACTAAGCCATTTGCTAAAAAATGTAAAATTCAGTAAATATATCGCACGAATAACTCCATAGCGCATTTAAATTTACGTAGTTAATTATTTTAACTTGTTTCTCGGTTCACTCATTTTAAAAAGGTCTGAATATTACTATATTTAGACGCACGCAACGCCATTGGCCACTAACATGCTAAGGGCTTTATCATCATCATATGATTCTAACAAGAGATATGTACGATCAACTAATTTAGCATGAGCTTATTAATAAACCATCCA
>JAANSP010004396.1:0-10237 GCA_036850745.1 Homidia socia
GGAGGCGGTAGCGGATGTCGCAAATGCGGTGAAGATGGACATTTTGCTCGGGACTGTCCTCAAGCCGGAGATGAAGCACCAAGGAGCCGCGGATGCTACAACTGCGGTGAAGAGGGACATATGAGTCGCGACTGTACAAATGAACGGAAGGAGGACGCAGATCGACCAAAAAGAGAGCCTGTTGAAGGGGAGCCACCGCGCGAAAATTACGTGCCACCCGACATGTTGGAGGGAGATGCAATTTTTGAAGAAAGGAACAGTGTGTTCGAAGGATCTGGAATTAACTTTTCCAAGTACGAAAGCATCCCACACAAGGCAAGTAGTATATTATTATTATTTTTGCAAGTTGTAACCGTTGTTCAATATGCCGCTAGATCTTTGTTGTAACGGTTTTCATAATTTTTAAAACTTTATACAGATAACCGGTGAAGATATATTCCCCTCAATCGAGACGTTTGAAGGCCTGCAGCTGAGAACTTTAGTCTTGGAAAACGTCAAAAAATGCGGATATGCGAGACCAACGCCTATACAAAAGCATGGGTCCCCTCAATTGATGAATGGCCGCGATGTAATGTGCTGCGCTCAAACTGGATCAGGAAAAACGGCTGCGTTTTTGCTTCCGATTATCAACAACCTATTGAAGCAGCAGGATACATTAACGCCACCAAACACATCACCAGCCAAACCGGAGGCGCTAATCCTAGCGCCTACTCGTGAATTGGCTATTCAAATTGGCAACGAAGCCAACATGTATGCCAATGGTTCTATAATCAAGAGTTGTGTTGTTTATGGTGGTGCTGCGACTTTTAATCAAAAGTCAAGGTTAATGGTAAGAATAACAATGTAATGTTACCTGCAGAAAAATTTCGTTGTGTTTGGTTTTGATTATTTAAAATTATTATTGTTATTTTATTATTTTTAAATATTAATGCTCCTTTGCAGAGAGGCTGTAACATCATGGTGGCAACTACTGGTCGGTTGAAACAATTCGTAAGAGATGGACTCATTGACCTGGGTAATGTGCGATTCTTCATACTAGACGAAGCTGATCGCATGTTGGACATGGGATTTATGCCTGATGTACAGGAAATTGTGGAAAAATTACCACCAAAGGTAACATTTTTTGTTAACTATTATTATTTTTACTAATAATATTTTTTTATCGATAATAATAAGCATTTTTGCAATTTTAGGAGGACCGTGTTTCTGGGATGTTCAGCGCTACCTTCCCCGATGAGATTCAAAAGGCGGCAGAAACGTTTCTTAATAAGTACGTTTTTATAGTCGTTGGCGTCGTAGGCGGTGCTTGTACAGATGTGGAGCAAGAAATCATCCAAGTGGAGAGGGCCGAAAAGAAGACAAAGATTGTCGACATCTTGACTGAAACTGGTAAGGACGTTAAAGTCCTGGTTTTTTGCTCTTCCAAAAAGGGAGCCGACTTTCTAGCGACGTTCTTGTCGTCTAAAAGCTTTTCGTGCACCTCTATCCACGGCGATCGACTCCAGAGTCAGAGGGAGCAAGCTTTAAGGGAGTTTACTACCGGGAAACGACAAGTCCTGGTGGCTACAGCCGTTGCCGCTCGCGGCTTAGGTATAATTAAAAATAAAAATTTAGTCTTAAATAGCTTAACGAAAACTAAACGATTATTATTAATAATACCTTTTCATATAACATTATTTTTACAGATATTCCAAAAGTCGGATTAGTTGTAAACTACGACCTTCCTTCTGAGATTGATGAGTACGTTCACAGAATCGGACGTACTGGACGTGTGGGCCATACTGGTCGCTCCATAAGCTTTTACGATGATAGTCAAGATAGCTCTTTGGCTTCATCTTTGGTGTCCATTTTGAAAGGGGCTGGTCAGTCAATTCCCGACTTCTTAAAGGATATGGGTTGCAGCGGTGGTGGGGGTTTTCAGGAAGGTGGCTTTTCCTCTGTTGACGTTCGAAATCAGGTAATAACACTGACCATTATTTATAGATTGATTACACTGTAGTATCCTGCAGAGCCCTTCAAACTTTTAATTTTAAAATTTTCAGGCTGGAGGAGCTGCTGCAACTACCAACGGTACGGCAGATGATGATGAGGACTGGTAGAATATTCCCCTTTAACTTTATTGCCTTGTTGTGCCCATGAATTTGTTAATCGTTTATTGAGGGTATTGGGTATGTACGTCTTTTATTTTGTTCAATTAAATATTTCCAACTTGTTTCGCATCAGTGTTTTTTTTAGTTAGTATTCGATTAGTAATCTTAAATTTATTGAAAAGATTGTCATTAGAAGCTAATTTTTCTGCTGTGATAAATTGTTGACCAGCACTTTTCTTATTAACTCGACTCGGTAATTAGTTCCTCCTATTATATAAATTAAATTATATGTATCTACAAAACTACATGAATGTAATATTAATGTTTTGTAATATTATGTTGATAATAAATTGATGGTTATTGTTGCGTATATATAAATATAAATTTGTTAAATAACATTGTATGTGCCTAAAATATGAATGCATATTTTATCTCGTTAAATGAAAACTAAAAAACTGCCTTTATAATCTTGCATGTTCTTAAATTTGGGCTTAGTTTTGGTCACTGGTCAGTCATCGGCATCGATATTACAAAAAGTAGATGTGAACTGGAGGCGAAAGTTTATTCATATTGCCCATTGTGACAACAAAGTGCAAGGCGGGGTGCTTAGTGTATAGTATGTTTTCTTATTTATTGTTTGTATTGAATTAAATCCGTGTGTTTCGTGCAAATTATGGAAAAGACTAACCGAAATTGTATTTATTTATTTATTAGACTGAGCACTTGAGCAGTCACACACAACCAAGCACTTTGATTTACTCCATTCAACTGGCAATCGGGTTTTTAATTGTTGATAATAATGGGGTCAATGTCGACAAGAAAGATTTTACAAAAGCCAGTGGAACTCACTGCTTAAGTGTACTAAATGTTCACCTTTTGGCCCCGTAATTAAATCATTTTCAGATGTCAAAAGCTGTGTCTTTCAGCAGCAGCTAAAATACAGCTCAAAGTCACCCATTAATTCATCTCTGGTACCTGCTACTACTGTTAACAGTACGAGTATTCAACAGTCGACTCCACCCGTTACAACTCCAATGGCTCCCACCTTTTCTAGTTATGATATTAGGGAGTTGGACTCTGACACTAACATCAAGATCCACAGTGCGAGTGTTGAAGTTGCAAAGGCTCAGGCGTCCTCGATACTGAATAATAAAAGGACAAGGCGTCGAAAGGAAATTTTGATAATGGACCAGTGGAACTCACTGCTTAAGTGTACTAAATGTTCACCTTTTGGCCCCGTAATTAAATCATTTTCAGATGTCAAAAGCTGTATCTTTCAGCAGCAGCTAAAATTCAGCTCAAAGTCACCCATTAGTTCATCTCTGGTACCTGCTACTACTGTTAACAGTACGAGTATTGAACAGTCGTCTCCACCTGTCACATCTCCAATGGCTCCCACCTTTTCTAGTTATGATGTCAGGGAGTTGGACTCTGACACTAAAATCAAGATCCACAGTGCGAGTGTTGAAGTTGCAAAGGCTCAGGCGTCCTCGATACTGAATAATAAAAGGACAAGGCGTCGAAAGGAAATTTTGATAATGGATCCGTCGGATTATGAAAACACATGCGTTCTAAAAAAGAGAGCTTCATTATTGGACCGTCGAGGGGAAGCTCAAAGCCACTTGGCCAGATCATTGGCACCTGATGAATTTAACAGTATGGATATAATGTGTACCCTTCACGCGGACATTGACCTATCGACCGGCAGCATTAAAAAAGTGGCGTGCAGGAAAGAAAATGGAGGAAGCAATTTTACTACAGGGGTACATGAATTAGCAAATATAAAAATTAATGCACTTTATAAAGCATTATACAATAAGGCTTTCTTTGGTCGATTTTTTAAAATTTTATTTTATATATAATTGAGAGAGAGAAATGTTTGATTTTTTCATCAAGATACAATCCAAGACGCACTAAAATGTTGGGCAATGACTTGGCAGCAGCCCATGTTATAGTAGCCAGGGGAGGAAAGGTTAAATTCATGGGACACAAGTTGTGGGTGACCGACTATCGAAAAGATGCAAAGCCTGGTGTGCCCGAGGAGGATCTTCCGGTAATGTCCTTAGATGTGTGCACACTTCCTGTCAACTACGATCCTCGATATAGACTTGAAGCCATTGATGCAAGTGGGATTGAACTCCATTACGAGGGTCTAGAAAATTTTGGTAAATAATTTTCAGATGCAAATGAAATTGGATTTTTAGCATCTATAGGTAAATATTTAACATTTTGTATAATGACGTTCTGATATTTGTCTTTTTTGGCTGCTAGAAAACCTCGAGTACGTAAAATGGTTGAGTTTGAGAAATTGTCCTCACATAGACGATTGGTGCTTGGACAGAATTTCCCGACAACTTGGTGACTCGTTAGAGTTTATTGACCTGAGTGGTTGTAAAAATGTAACAGACAAGGGAATTGGTGCCCTACATCGTTGTAGGTAAGCTCTTCATACACTCACTAGCTTTATGACATTTACATTAATATTCTGACTCTGAGAAAAGAGCGTGTAACGTAGTGCCTTTTATAAGTTGAGTGGTTATTTGTCTTGTTGCAGTCAGCTCAAGGCCATAGTTGCAGAAAATATGGATCATTTAGAAAACTTGGAAATTGTCAGTGCCATGTTGGAAGATTATAATCCGAATATAGAAGTCATTGGAATTGACTACGAATGTAAAACTGAACAGCTTCGTTTGGAAGGAGAATTGCTAGAATTGGAAATGCAAGACAAGACAAATTGAGCAAATTGAAGCTAATAATAATACTGTCCTGTCTCTTCCGAGCGCTGAGGATGAACCAGATAAAACAGCACGGGAACGCCTTGCTCTTCATGATAATAGTGCTACTACTCTTAGACAATGAACGGTTCAATAAGACGTTTGTATTAGAGTAGATTTAGATTTGATGGCTTTTAGTATAGATAAGAAAATTACATGTAAATATAAAATACATAAAAAACAAAAAAGTAAAGTACAACAATAAGAATGTTTGAATAAATAATGTGCTGCGGTATGCCAAACTACATTCTTCTTTCGTTTTTAAGAAAAAGTAAAAAAAAGAACTTTATTTTATTCCAGTGATCTGAGTGATCATTTCTCATATTCTTGTGTAATTACTCTTTACTTTACCTGATTTCAATATTATTCATACAGCTTTTTGTGCAAAAAATGGCATGATTGAATTACATGACTATTCGATTAGATTACAAGAACCTTATTTAGGTAGTTATATTTACTTTATTTAACTTGATTGAATCGTCCATCTCCATATTAATTTACTTGAAGTACCCCAAAAAGTGCTCAACTGAAGGAACTGTTACATGTATTACGTACATACAGATGAATAGATGATACTTGCGCCGTTTTATTCTTGAATACTCTTCGAAAATCAAAAAGCACTTTATAGTTGACCACAATTTACGACTTTCATATATTCGACGGATATATCACAGTTGTCTATAAAACAATTAATGTGCAACAAAGCGAAATTACTAGATACATAGTTTAGAAATAAAATGAGAAGGCTTGTAAAACGGTAACTTTTTAAAATTACACAGCAGCTCCTGCCAATACAAACTAATGAAACAATAGAGTTTGTTTTGCAAAAACTCTTTGCTAACTAGGGATGTCGTCTTCTATGATTATTTTGATTACTACTTCCAAAAATCTTCACCCTATAGCAAAAACATTTTCAAATGTAATTTCAAAATTATTAGATTATTACGCCAAATTGCTTACGGTTAAACCTGCCATACAACGAATTTCATACTGGTCAATTTGGCAAAGGAATTTTAACGACTAGAAAAAAAAGCATTTATCACTACTTTACTTTCGCCATCCCCGAAAAAATGATGTGACGGAGGAAACCAACCCTCCAGTCACACTTGCTGTAGTGTTATTGCGAGAACGGGCAAAGCTATCATTTGGATACGGATTAACTACTGATTGGCAGTAACTTTGCTGATTTGTCATCTCATGTAGTCCATATTCTTCTAAAAGTGCTCCCCGCTGAACATTTTCCCAATCAGAGGGAAATGAATCATTCCAATCCGAGTCAGATTCAGACCTATCCTCTTCAAAAATTACCAAATCTTTCTCAATAGAATCTTCCATTGACTTGGCAAGTTGAAATGAAACTTCAAATGGACCACGTCTAAAAATACAAGAATTACATGAATAAATGAAGCGAACTACTTTTTTATTAGTTTCAAACAATTAGATATTCATATTAATAATGGAGCCTTCATTCTTCTTCTTACCTTCCTAAATCAGCATGCCCGTGGTCAAAAAGTATCAACAAATTAGGTATGGTCTTTCGTGGCTGTAGAAAAGTGGGAGCAACTCCCTGAGACGCACACAAATGTACAATATTTGCATTCAGCTTTGCAACTTTTCTATTGAATTTTGTATGAAGATCTCCACTTGTAAACTCGCTGTAAAAGCAAATGTCAAAATGGGAGTGAAAGTATTTGCATACAATGATATATTTTTAAGGAGAATATTTCTCGACTGTTGGAAACTTTATATATACTTATCGTTTAATATAAAATATGCACATACGTGTACGATAAACGGTGCGGTAGACGAAGATCCAAATAATAAGCTACCAAATTGACAAATTGAGTAGTATATGTCAAGGCAGCAGCAATGCAATGTGATGGATCTCTGGCGCTAGATCCTCCACTAGTCACCCTTCCTTGGTTTCTCTCCGCTGAAAAATGTAAAAAAAAAATCCACCATACAAAATATAGCTCGAGTTCTGAAGTCGATCAGTCAAATAAAAAAAAACTGATCAAGGAAATTAAATGTAATTTTACTTAACATACTCCACATTGTATAAGCTGAATAATCTCCTGAGGCAGGAAGCGTCGGTCCGTATGGTCCAGGTATACNTTTACTTTACATACTCCACATTGTATAAGCTGAATAATCTCCTGAGGCAGGAAGCGTCGGTCCGTATGGTCCAGGTATACTATGACAAGTACCAAATGAGCTTACTAATTCGTCAGGTTTCCCCCAGTAGTTACTAGTTGCGGCCATCAAAGCGCTTACTGTGTCGTCCTCTTCGTCGCTCCATGAATCAGCCGAACCTAATATTCTAGCCAACCCATTAGAAAACAAAATAGTAAATAATTTGTCCTGTCATGATATGCATTCTGTGCATGTATGTAGGTCGTCGTCAAGTTTGTCTTAACGCTTGCAATAATAATTTCTACAGCTTTCTATTACTTACTCTCGTTGAAATGATAGGCTCTTTGATTGTGGGTCAACTTCTTGAATAGGGAACACACAATTTTTCAGCTGGATAATTCTTTCCTTTGTTCGACTTTTCAAGTGGTCATGATGTAGCTTCACCTTTTCGTTGTAACTCTCAAGTTTTTTTGTTTCTTCGCCATGTTGTTTTTGCATATTATTGAGACGTGTCCGATAAACTGGCCAGAATTTAGATTGTTCCAAGGTTTTCTTTCGAAGTGACTCTGTTTCACGTTTTGCTACAAAGACAGTTTAAACAATAACAATACACCGTTGAATTTTGTATCTAAAAAAATTATTTCATGTTAATGCGATCTACCGAATAGCAAAACTAAATCTAATTACCATCCAATATCTTTGAATGTAACGCCATCCTCAACTGCTTTTGTGATCTGATTGTATCCTTGCATTTCTCAATATGATCCATCTAGATATTTTTAAAATACACTAATTAGTATTTAAAACAAGGGAGTAAAAAAAGTAATAAAACTATTAAAGTATTTACCAAAGATGATATTCGTTCCTTTCGCTTTGCGTACGGTTCACATTGAGAGATCAGTTTATTACGTTTGTGCTGAAGGCGCAGGTATTCCAATTTGAGATCCACGTACCTATTTGGAAACAATAAAAGAACCTTAATGTAAATATTTTAAACTTAAATACGTTAAATATACCCTCTATAAGGATGATTACGTGTTAATTAATTTGCCTTCTTCTTACAAGCCTTACAAGCGTATCATATTTTGTATTTATAAAAAAAAGAAAAAATACATGAAAGAACGACATTATGTAGCAGCATATCATTATTACAAATACAAATACAGTTTTAAAGTATGCACTGCATATAATTAAACTATACATTATACATATGCATGGAGAATGGAGAAAAAGTAAAAAACCAAGAGAGCAAAGCCGATTCTTTATTAATAGGACCTGAAAAATACGTCTCCCTCAATTCCTATGATTATCCTTTTACTTTCTAAGAATTGGCTTCACGCCTCAATAACCACATAATTACATATTTTCATCATGTAATTGGATCCGTCCTTTCCGCCTCCGCCATTGCATTTGCAAAATATAAACATTTTATTTTCCTTCTTTCCTTAATTCCAAAATTGGAAATAAAATGAACGCACACACGTAACATTAGAGCCAATTTTAAACCTTGGCCTGTGGCATCTTCAAATTTATTTCAGAGGGCTAGCCAGCCACAAAGATGCTTGGTTGGTTATGTGTGGTTAAACTTTTCCGTACAAAATATTAGCAGCACTACCATTGTAATGGCCACATACCACACAACTCGCAGAAACCAAGTAGAAATGAGCGTCTTAAAAAGTGTCATGTGGAGCGGCAAAAGCAAGCTAGTTTTTGCATTTGTTCGGTATTAACTATTCATCATTTTATCTCGTGGCAATAGTCGCATTCCGTGCTATTGTTGTATTTTTACATGTAAATATTAAACAAAGAAACCGTTTGTTGTTTGTTCCAGGAGAGCAACTCTGATTTGATGAGCAAAGACAAGCAAGGGTTTTTATAACAGCGCCCCAGGCATTTGCAAATGAGCCAAAGATTAAGAATTAAAAAATGATATATACATTTTCTGACTGGCAAAAACATCACATAATACATTTGTCATTTACTATGAACCTTTTTATTCCAATTTTCTAAGAAAACAGGATTCTTAAATGTATATAAGCGCAGAATTAATTCTGTGAATGCAATTGTTGTACAATTGGCCCGTCTTTTTTTCCATCAAATTTGCGGATTTCCCCCAAAACCTCATCATTAAAAAGCAGGTAATATTTACTATTATTTGCATTAAAAGTATTATTGGGTAAAGGACATGGTGATTCAGTCCAAGAGACAAGCCATTCTCTGCGTAAAAATGAAAATAAATTCTTATAATTCTTGTTCGTGTGTGTGTGGCAGTGTAGCGTGGCTAGTGGCTGGTTAATCAGTTTGCTAATAAATAGGTAAAATGAAAAAAAACATGACGAGAAGCCACTCTGGAGACTTATTTACAAAATATTTCTGATAAAAGTTTGTGGAAGGACTGCTAATTAAATTTTTTAGTCGTCTAAAAAAGATTTGTGTGAATTTGAAAAAATGCACTTCTGATGCACATTATGACATGAAATGTTAAGAAAACAGTAAAAGCCAACCCCTTTTTCATTCTATCCTACCCGATGTGTCATCATCGCATCATCATTAACTTTCCCATGAAAATTAGTGGCTACGTCATCCTCTCTGACTTGATATAGCAAAATTGTATCCAAGAGGTTCTCCTCTCTCTCATTTTAGTCTCTATCTAAAAGATATTACTTTAATAGCATAATTGGCTTCGTGTTTGTGGTGCTGCCACGATGATGCCAGAACGAGGTATAAAGTCAAGCGTCAAAAGGTTATCTTGTGCAAACGCGATTGAGAGCTACGCAAGAAAAGGTAAAAAACAGGACAAACTTCAAAAAAGTTTAAAAAGACGTAATAGCAGAGTGAGGGTAGGTAGAAAGAAAAACACCAGTAGATTAAAAAATATTTATACAAGTGGCATAGCATGGTGGATTAATACAATTTTGGACTGATAATTTGTTTGCGTCAATTTATTTACTTTTATTTTTTTTGCAGAATACTTGACTACTTTTCCCTTAAAAATCATTATGCTGTTAAGTGATTTTATAACGGTTGCATTGATTCCTACGCTAATGCACACAAGCCCTTCTGAAGTTACCAGAAACAATGATGGAACACAAGTTGGACATACTCGTCGATTAAACTCATGTCGGCTCACAGTGCCCCAATCTTCTGAGGAAGCAGAACTATTCGGAGAAGATGGATTTTTCAATAGTGACGACAAGCCAGGCTCTTTTTCTTTTCCCAATACAGTACAAGGCAAAGAAG
>JAANSP010004397.1:0-10236 GCA_036850745.1 Homidia socia
TATGCTTTTAACTCATCATATCATCATCACCACCACGGACTGCCATTAAATAAAAGTAGCAGAACATAATATACCTATGAATCTATCCAAGGATGTACGTATAACGGCATTTCTTTTACTCTGTTGAACTTGATGGTTTACCCGAGTGAACCGAGAAATAAATTGCGTAATTAAGAACGATCACAGACGGCACGGCACAACAAACCACTATAGGTGGTTTTGGATTTTAAAAATATTATATTGGAATCTGTAGCGTCGACAGCGTCGTGTGCATATGAATGTCATTTTTGTATGTACAAAAAAAATTAATAATAATTGCGTACCTATTCTTTTGCCATTTTTCTTAGAATGAACAACTATTTAGAGCAAAGCACTTTTCGTCAAAGAGTGCTACATTGAATCGCAGTTAAAAAATAGCCGCTACTATAGAAATTCTCGTTTTGTTTATCCATGCATCTCTTCTTCCTTTTCCCTGTCTCTGACTCCATATTATTCTTTGTCGACACGTGCATCCTGCTGGTCTGCTGTAGTAATCACAAACCTTCGTATTATTATTATTAGCATGTTATGCTGACAATGATAACAATGTGCTGTATCGTGGCTGTTATAGGTATAATGGATGACGCCACAGGTCGTCTGTGCCAGACAATGTTTCTGCATTTTAGGCAAAATCAGGAAAAAATTTGCACATTTGGTACTTTTAGACATTTTGGACATGTCAGAGCAAAGAGCATACATAGTATATTTTGTAAGCTTCCATTGTACACTCAAGAGCAAAGCTTTAAATAAGCTGGCCTACCTACGTCAGTCACGCGTGCCACTGTTATGTTATCATCATTAATAAATATTATTCATCTCTATCTCTTTTGTAGGCCTCTATTAAATAGGCATTCAGCAGCAGCAGTATATCAAGCCCAAAAATAAAATGAAACAAAAACTGAGCCAATAATAGGTAAATACTACCAACATTGCTGCAACATCGCTATGCATAATAAAAATGATCGTGAGTAAAAATGCACACTACCTCATTCACTTCAAACTCATCATCATAAGCCAAGAAAAAAGAGATTTGTTTTGTATTTTGGCAAGTTAATCCACCCAATATCATCAACCCATTTTTTATTTATTATTATACGTTACAATACAATATTCAAGCTATATAATACTTTTTTTCAAGTCAAGAGAAGGAACGGTCAAATTTGTTGTGCAAAGCATGTACTTTAAGCATAGCATCTTTCTATTATGGCTCAATCCCCTTTTTCTCCCAACTGAAATGAAATGAAGAGTGGGTGACGACGGTGAATGACGTGAATTATCATGATTTTTTGACAGAAAATACCCTTTTATTATTCCAACAACTTTATTTTTCTTGACCCGTCATTCTCGTAATCAACTTGATTATTATTATTATTATGCAGCGTTTTTCATAATCTGTCCCAAAATACTCCAGGCATTTTGCATGCATTCTATTCTCGTGATTTTATTTTTTTCATCATCTGTCAATTTCAAATCACATGTTGGGATAAAATTTCATCATTTTACAGGAATATCTCATCTAACTGAATATATGGTCAATGGTCAATGTCTAAACCAACAGTAAAAATAATTTAAGAGGAAAAAAATCAATATATTTTTTTGTCTTGTTTTAATATCATTACTTTTTATCTCATCTAACTGAACGCATTCTCTTTTTTTTAAAAAAAATAAAATAAAAAACCCACAAAATTAACCCTTCTTTTTTACTGTCTGCTACTAAAACCCAATCCAGGAAAAACAGCGCACAATTTATCTGTAGAGGTTAATTAGAGGTGTAATTGATTACCCGCATGTGTTGTACTTTTAATTCTCTCTCCTCACAAATCGATCTTGTTGTGCCTTGCCTACCTGCATATTACGCAGTTTTATTATTAATTTGTACAATTTATCCCTCAAAGTTAATAGCCTTTTTCTACAAAAAAGTAATAAAAATATATAACTCAAATGCATATACAGGCCTATTATCAAAGTGTACATTTTCTGTATCAGTTCCAAAATCATGATGATGATGATAATCATATCAATATTTGATATCTGCATAGACAATCATCATAAATTTCGCGATAGATAACGCAAACTTTATATAAACAAATATATCACTGGCTATTTTTTATTTTATTTTTCCAAGCTTTGTCGTAATCTCCTTTCTTGTCATGTTTAGTTTGTTCCAAAAAGTGCATATAAAAATAATGCTGACCTCACATTTTGTGCTTCTGGGTATTATTATTATTATTACATGATCCAATTGTAAATCCTGGACAGCTTACTACCAATTACTACATTTCATTATTAATGAATATGTAATACACTGAAAGACAAGTTTTTTTGGGAGGGATGATGACAGATTTATTGTATTTTATAGTCATCATTAACTTTAGTATTCAGGGAGAGAGAGAATGAGGAGAAATATTAAATATGTTTATGGCCAATGGGGATTTTATTGGTGTTTTTAATATTAAAATTGTAGCAAAGCAAATGATGGCGATGATGATGATGGTCATGATCTTGATACTGACTGATACTACTACAGATCAATCAGATTCTGTATACAACAGGTAAAGTGGCCAAGATTCAAGATCAAAGACAATGGGTTGGTTTGATGGAAGAAAAGTTTGAGGATATTACTATACAGCAGCAGCTTTTTTATCTGCCCTCATTAATGCCAAAATTACTTTTGTTTCGTGGTTTTGTTGAGATTTTTGGTTGCTGATGCTGCTGGTCAAGTTGTTGATGATCTGGTCAGCCGGCAGCAGAAAAGTGCATTGATGGCGATGGCGGCAGCGGCGGCGGCTTCATTAACGAAAAAAAGATATCAACGACAAGCCTTTAATTCAAAGAAATTTTTTATGCAAAAATGCACTCGATATACTACAATACACATGGCAGTTTATATGACAGGCAGCAGCAGCATTTGAACAGGAATGATTTTGTTTGCTTTTTTATGGGGCCTCTCATGCATGTGTGGATGCAGTAGCCAGCTAGCCGGCAGATATTTAATTGCAGTCAAAGTCAAGTGGAATGATGGAATGTGTCTCGAGGTAAATAAGACAACAGCAGGTAAGTAGCTAGGTAAATAGGTACGGGGAGAACAAGCGAGATTGCTTAATAATTTCCGGTATGGAGGTATTCCAATCTGATTTCAATCTGCCAACATGTCAGTCAGTCACCAATCCAATCGAACAGTGTCAGACTGACAGAAAAAGTGAAATGGTGGCTTTATTAGTGATTTAGATAAGTAGCAAAAAAATTCAATGGTTGGACAAGCGGATTATCTTTACAAGTACAAAAAATAGTGCATAGTCTTATGATGATGGAGGATATATATGGTCAATGGTCAATGTCTAAACCAACAGTAAAAATAATTTAAGAGGAAAAAAATCAATATATTTTTTTGTCTTGTTTTAATATCATTACTTTTTAAGATTCATCTATAAAATATATGCGCTACATAGCCTCTTTGTGCGCTAAAAAATATGGCTTTTACTGTTGGTTATTCCATCGCATGATTTGCTTTGGTTTCAGCTTAAAATCTCTACAAAATAACTTACATATTCCCCCTCACTAGAGCAGCAGCACGTCGAGAAATGCCCAATTGAAGCCATATAATTTATCGACCGTTTATCAACAACGACGACATCACCACAATGATACTTTGTTTACGAGCGTCAACTCCATCGCAATCATCATCATCATCGTCTATCGTTTGACGTTCATTACAAGAAGTACCTGCGCATTCTTATAGTAAACTCCACCAGAAAAAATCTACGTAACGGTACTACTGCTCAGGCGTTGCAGTCGCAGGCATTCACTCTTACTCTTTTAATATTAGCCTATAACCAACCATGTACATGTAGGTATAGGTACGTGGTACACAAACCATTTTTTTCTCGTACTACTGAGTGCTGACCTTGAAGTAGCCTACGTCAAAGAAGAAAAAGCGTGCCATGCTGTAAATAAATATAACTTGTCACTACACAGAAAAATGTTAATAATATTAGTACTATCCATCTTTTTCTAACAAGCGTATATACTTTCTTGTGGTCAGTGAAGTTGGTTTTTGATTGCGTCTCTCCAATAATTTACAGTTAAAAATACAAAGTTATCCAGCCAACAAACTAAAAAGTAAACCACACACCACCACCAACAGCATCGTCGTCATCACAGTCAAGCAGAGCAGTTTGTTATGCATTTTTATTGCAATTTTCTGACAGCTCAACATGACATGCCGATGATGATCAAGAGAAAAAAAATCATATCGTGCCCATGCCCATTAAGTATTATTGCCCGTGTGTACCTTTTGATAGTTTAGCTAAATGATCAGAAATAACTTCCGCCATCATCAGAAACAAGAACCAGTACACCACAAACCACCTGCATCTGCACTTGTCTTTATTTTTACCTGATTGGGTTGAAGAGGAGAAGAAAAAAAATTGAGAGAAAAATTAGATCAGGTAAAACAAACAATGAAATAAAGCCCTTTGGCAAAAAGACTTTTTTTGTGGACAAGGTAGAGTATATAATTAGAGCCTTTTATTGTTACTAAAATAGACACGCAATTTAAACTTATTAATATTCAATGCTGAATCAATAGTCGTCCAGCCAGTCAAGAAAAACAAAAGTGATTGTTATGCAGGGCATACTATTATTATAGTGTAGTACTACGATCAAGTCTCCTTTTGTTGGAGTGAACTTGAAAGATAACATCTACATATTTTCTTCCAACAAATTATACCGTTAATATTCAATAACAATCATATTAATAGCAAGCATGTGTGCATGACCAAATAAAAAAATATGAAAGAAATTAGATGTTACAGAGTTTAGATAGGCACACTACTAGATGCTAAAGAGGAAATGCGCACATGCAGCAACAACATCAGCCAGCGTCCATTTTTTTGTTCCTTGCTAGCAGGGATTTTATTTCAAAGTACATTTAGCTTTTGTGCCAAACAAAAAGGATCGCACGACATATCGCACATTTGTTTATAATAGTAATAAAAAATGTTAATTACGCTAATAAAACGGTTGTCGTACAAGACAAAAGAATTTGGGATGGCAGAGAGGAGAAGGCGCAGAGCTCTAGAGAAGTGGAGAGCTAACAATAATAGATAAGCTCAAACAGTATTTAGTGTGATTATTTTCCTTTTAATTTTCTTTTCGTGACAAGATAGAATAGGGCATGTGCCAAGTAAACCGTTCCCGCTGTCGTCCTATAGCCATTATTTCAATTAAGCTTTTAAAGCCATTTACCGATGATGAGATGGTAGCAACAATGAACAAGATAACATGATTAAAAAGGCCATATTGTAACGGTATTCATTATTGGAAAGGGGAGTTTTCTAACCAGTTAACCACTGTAGAATTTATTATGATAATGTTACATTAAACTCATGACGATGATGATTGCCATTGGCCATTTGATTACAACGGCAATGAAAAGTGCATTCCGGTGTGATGATGTTGATGAGATATTTTATGTCTGTGTTGCTTGCGCTGCCGACTGTCTGCTGAGGTTGGCTGCTGACTTTGACATGTCGTCGTTTTTGCTCTTGACTTACCTCTCTGCATACACAATATATACATACAAGTAAAGCTCTAGAATTTCTGTTAAATGATACGATGAAGCAGTGCCATAGCAATAAACGGTGTTATGCGGAAATTACAGAGCAAATACGGAATATTTTTCTACAATACTTTGTTGTTGAAATGAAAAACATATCCATACAAATTGTCATGTTACCATTTTGACATTTTAAAAGTCACACTTTTAGTCTGCACTTTTGCTTCTCTGAATATATTGTTAAATATTGATATAAAATTTAAACGATTATAGCAGTTTCACTAGTTTACTTTCTGATAATGACACATGGTTGAATGACAGGACAAGGATAAAAATATGTTCACTCCGTCGCGGCCAGCAATCAGAACAGCAGACAAAATGGCACTACTTCTGTTGTGCTGCAACAAACAACCAATATTGGCATTACTTGATAGTAATGAGGATAATAATGCTAATCTGTGTAATGATCATCAATTTGAAACAATAATAATAATTTTTATTATTTGCATTTCTCTCTTGTTCTAGGAGAAGGAATAAGCCAAGGATTTTCTTCATAATGATCCGTATAGTTAGTCATAGTCTCGAGCTATTATAGAACTGCCCTTTTAGTAAAAGTGCTATTAATAATATTACTAGGAATAATTTTTTGCACAGCAGGAGGCAGTCACAATGTTTATTGCCTTGGGTGGGCTATGTACATAGGCTGCTTCACTGTTATTCAACAATTAAAAATATGCGAGTTCTTTTTTGCAAACAATATAACGGAGAGATGTCAATTTAAATGAAAATGAGTGTCCTTTCTTCATTATCTTCATTTAGTTAGTTAGTTGAAAAGAGAAGATGCAAAAGAAACAGTGTTGCTTAGAAGCATAATGGAAATTGAGATTGCAAAAAATGGTGGTAGTAATTATTATTTTAAGCAAATTGTGATTGGAATGATTGCTTTAAATTTGGCAAGTGGCTGTAATTAAAATGATTGTTGGGAGAGGAAGGGGAAAAGTAACACGCAGGCTAATTTTTTGCCATTGGGTAAATTTTAGAATGAAAGGTTTCAGATGTGTTTCAAGATCAGCTTTTTAATGAATTCTTTTTTTGTAAACGGATGAAATTCATGATGCTGATATCTGAAAAGAGGTGAGCTGACCGCAATAATTTATTTGACTGCAGCTATAACTGCAGTAGTTTATTCTGGATGTAGTATGCTTAATCAGTAAATTGCACATGTGGATAATAAAGACTAATGACTGATGTTTCGTTTGACATTGATACGAGGCATTTACCTATAAACTTTTATTGTGAAAAACACGGACACGGAACTCTGTGTCTAAATTACGTAGTTGGTGGTTGGTGATGGTGCTGGATTACAGGATTGAAATATTGTAAAGTTTTTTATGGGGAAGATATACATTTGTCATGTGTGGTCCGCCGAATGGCTTTGATGATGACGTACTTGGGTTGGTAAATGGGTTTAAAAATATTGTAAAGTTTTTTATGGGGAAGATATACATTTGTCATGTGTGGTCCGCCGAATGGCTTTGATGATGACGTACTTGGGCTGGTAAATGGGTTTAAAATGTATAGATAAAGTTGTAGTGCATTGATAATTGTCGTAATACCAATACGTAAAGAGAGTACTACTGGATATTTTTGGATTGCGGATACGTGCTGTTGGCAACCAGAGAGAGGCAGAGATGGGGAGCTAGAGAAGCAAGTGAACGAGGTACCTGTTTGCCTTATGTCAATTCTATACAAAAGTAAAACTGTTTGATTTTCCTCTGAGCTGTCAATTTTCAGATTTTACAGCAGTAAGCATCACAGTATTCACAGTCATCACACCACAACTACAGCTCATGCAAATGTAATTCCACGTAAATCACATTAAAGCAAGTTGCTATTTTTCCACAAACATATAAAAATGTCTATTCATATCACAACTTTATATTTTCTCATTGCTAAATGTAAACTGTGTTTGATTTTCCTCTGAGCTGTCAATTTTCAGATTTTATAGCAGTAAGCATCACAGTCATCACACCACAACTACAGTTCATGCAAATGTAATTCCACGTAAATCACATTAAAGCAAGTTGCTATTTTTCCACAAACATATAAAAATGTCTATTCATATCACAACTTTATATTTTCTCATTGCTACATGTGTTGTGCGTATCATTTGTGTCAATGCTTGAATTTAGCTGAAAAATGTGGCAAAATTTATTGCTGCGACACATACCGCGATTGCCATTTCAACATTCAAGTGAAGATTTCACTGAACCATTTTGGGGCTTCTTAGAAAACAAATAAAACATTAAACTCGTTTACTTGCAAGTGTGTCAAATTTGTGTCAATGCTTGAATTTAGCTGAAAAATGTGGCAAAATTTATTACTGCGACACATACCGCGATTGCCATTTCAACATTCAAGTGAAGATTTCACTGAACCATTTTGGGGCTTCTTAGAAAACAAATAAAACATTAAACTCGTTTACTTGCAAGTGTGTCACATTTTATAGAATGAAAAAATCCCTTTGGATTTATATGAAAACTCTGTTGCTGCAATTAGCATATTATAATGCGTTATGATGATAATGATGAAATTTCATCCATGTCACATTGAGCGAATCACCAGACCGAGTGACCACCCCACTGGCCAAAAGGACATAATCGGACAGCTTATCGTTTCTTGTGAAAATGAATCCTCCCTTTTCCATTTAAAATCCAACTAGGTAATAATAATACATTCGTAATAGCTGTGTTGCTGCTGTTTCTTGTGAGTGAACGGGTACAATAATTTGAGAATAATTATTTTTCATCTAATTTAATGATATGTGCCTGTGCCTATCTTTTTATATAATAGAAGCAAAGACATGTCATAAATATTTTTTCTCAAGTAAACGGTCAGATACATACTCAAACTGACAAGTGAGACGACAGCCATCATCCTCGTCAGCGAAATGATGACACATAAAATCACATGATATCTACAAATACTTCAACAGCAGCATATTGTCTAGGAGGTAAAATATAAAGGTATTGCATTGCATTCTTTTTTTCTGTAATTACTTATTTGTCATTCATCTTGTCAACTTGTACAAGAAAAAAAACTTTTGCGAACAAAATACTACCATACATGCATGCTTTACTACTAGTCAGCAGAAGCACGGTCCCAATTTCCAATCCAGTGAAACGGGATGCTGTTGTTGGGTGTCTGCTGTTGTTTCTCTGTTTGCTACTGTCTACCTAGCTGTCATCATCATCCTATAGTATTTTTTGTAAACGTCTTTTCTCTAGACTTCTCCTAATAACTTGCAATTAGCCAGCTATTTTATTACACAAGAAACCAAAATATCATTATTATTATTGTCTAATTGCATTCCATTCTTTTTTTCTGTAATTACTTATTTGTCATTCATCTTGTCAACTTGCACAAGAAAAAAAACTTTTGCGAACAAAATACTACCATACATGCATGCTTTACTACTAGCCAGCAGCCAGTAGCCATACGGTCCCAATTTCCAATCCAGTGAAACGGGATGCTGTCGTTGGGTGTCTGCTGTTGTTTCTCTGTTTGCCACTGTCTACCTAGCTGTCATCATCATCCTATAATATTTTTTTGTAGACGTCTTTTCTGTAGACTTCTCCTAATAACTTGCAATTAGCCAGCTATTTTATTACACAAGAAACCAAAATATCATTATTATTATTACCTTCACTTATTACTGCAGCAGCGGCAGCAGCAGTCCATGTCATTTATAACCCACTCATTCAATAGCACCCTGTTTCCTAGAAGCAATGATTTCTCACTAAATCTCACCGTAAAATATTATTGGATTTTTCTAGCAGAGCAAAAGATTCGTGAACAAAGCTGCTGTTTTAATGCTCATCACATCGTAATATACATTTCTGTATGTTGCTTTCAGCTTGCTTATAACAGCACACACAATCACATAAAAGCATAAGTACAAGTCAAGTGGGAGAGGAGAGTCAAACTTTTAAGCAATGTGCAAGGATATTGATGATGATGATGATGACAATAATAATAGTAATNTGATGATGATGATGACAATAATAATAGTAATGTTAAGTAATCCTGTGTCCTGCTGATTAGTAAAATGAGAAAACTACTCATCATTGGAAATCTCCACACAAACAATTGAACAGCTAAAAGCAGGAGGCAATAGTATATATGGTAGGTATGTAGACACCTAAATATATAATCTATTGAGGCTACTTAAAAATAAGAGGAGAAGAAAATATAATGGTAAAAAATGGTAATGAGTTTGCTCCGTTGGTACACTAGTAGTGGTGCATCGCATCATCATTATTGTTATCATCAGTGCTAATAATTTACTTAAAACCTGAGAGCTATTTTTATGATAATGTAGGCAATATTACTACTAGCATGGCTATTGACTTTGTTCATCATTGTTGACTATTGTATATAAGCTGCTCAAAAGTAATCCCAACAGAAAAACGCATATCGACTGAAATGTGAAATGCACGTACATTTTGTGTGCAGTGCACCTGAGAGCACTTTACCTGTAAAAAAGAAGGATAATACTGGCCAAGTGCATCCATGGCATGGCATGCTGATGTAGATAAGGAGGATGGGAAATACCTAGAGTAAAAAAACCTTCTTCTTCT
>JAANSP010004398.1:0-10236 GCA_036850745.1 Homidia socia
ATATCTGTAGTATGGACAATTTTGATATCTAGTATACGGAATGCTTACCAGTTTCTCTTTAGCATAATGCTGCACAGCAGGATACCTAACCGACTGATGCTCTGATGCTGATGATGACAATGGTGGGCTCATATCCAATTGGAACAATTCTCGACTCCTAAAACTCTATCTGTTCTTGAACCCTGTTACTACGTTGTACTTTTTCACAATTAGCACCGTGCACTTGGGTTACGCTGTTTGAAAGCGTTTTTAAGTCAAATTCATAATAACCATATTAAAAGTTGGTTTAAAAAACAAAAGAAAGCCGTAAAAACTAACATCAAATACCCGGCTAGTTTGCGATTTTAACGTTGAGAGTTGGAGAAAATTGTAAATATTTGTAATTACAAATTACAATTGAGATGAATAGTTTAACTAGTTAAGTAAGACAAAAACTTGTTATTAAAACTTAAAATTCCCAAAATGCTTCCAGGCTTTATTAGAGCTTTATGATAACATTTTAAGGATTTTTTGTCTACCTTTATGAAAATGTAAGCGTTAAAGTAGACACTAAATGTGATATATCTGTCGACTATTCCTTAATTTAGGTTTTAAAAATTGCGATTGGAAGTAAATAGCAAAATTGTAAGCATAAAAAGTGTTAATAATTTACGTATTTTTCGCAAATATTTTAAAAAAGTAATCCTCAAACATTTAAGTACAAGTACACGCCATTTTTTTACCGAAGCAACAATAATGTGTAAAATTATGTACATTTTTATTAAATGTGTCAACTTTATGGATTTATTACACTTGTAACTAGGTATGCATATTCTAAAAAAACACTAAATGGCTCATCAACAGCATTTTTTTCAAATTATGGAAAAACTGCTGCTGCCGCCTTTTGTATAGTACTCATTTGATCTATTATAATTATCATTTGGATGACACATTTTTTAACGCTTATTTCCTTCTTTATGGCAACTTGCACGACTTTTTCTATAAAAAGCTACTTGTAAACTTGAATAGAGACATGTACATTACTTAGCACTAACACAAATTTATTGGTAGATTATTGCCTACATACAAAATTACGTTATTTGTTATTTCATTAATAAGATGCCCTCTAATAAACTTTTTATATTTTATGTAGTACAAGTTGTAATCTACACAACAACAACTAGGTCTATAGATGAACTTACACGGGAAGTCAAGTCGTGGGGGCTAATGTCTAGCAAAAACATCTTTTGTAGATATTACTATATTCTACCAACAAATCCCATGTACATATGCATGTATGTACACACATGATTATGTATCTTAATTCTATGAAATGGGAATTAATTGGAGTCGTTGACCGTACCAAGAATGATACTAGTAAAACGGGTAGTTAGTGCGTCAAATTTTTATTTTCGACAATCAAACCGTACCAAGAATGATACTAGTAAAACGGGTAGTTAGTGCGTTAAATTTTTTTTTCGACAATCAACTTGTATGCTACTAAACCCAAACGTAAGAAAGCTGGCAGATCACCAAGGTTTTGCGCCTTCTACTACATGCAACGGACTTGCAACTATTCCCAACACTTGTACTACTCCACTGCATGGAAAAATGTAGAGGCAGTAGTAAAATAATAGAAGCAGCAATAGCAATGCTGATGGGCTCATATTGTGTTCCAATAGGCCTTTTATGTGTATCGAGTAGAGAAAGCCTGGGATGGATAGGAATTAGTCAAGGAGTTTATCGGAGGGAAAAAGGAATGGATTTGTTTGCCAAAAAGAAAGCTGGTTGGCAATGCTACATCTCTCGTGATCATGATGATCGCCATGTCTGTAACACTGCTCTTTGTCTTCCTCCTCCTGTTACTACCACCACCACCACTACCATCACTATTATTATTACCACTACTTCTGCTACAATGTATTATTACTATTTTTGTATTATTTTTATTATATTTTTAAATCCATTTCCTCCGTTTTCTTCCCAGTTTATGTTTTTGTTTGAGTTTTCTTGTTGTGGCACGATGATGATGCTCTTTTACCGTCTATAACAAACAAACAAACACCAAGATGAAATCTATATTCCTCGGCGGACTCTCCCTCTCAGTCAGTGTTCAGTAGCCAGTGTTGTCGCTGGTGTTTATTTTCTACCGGATTGTATTACATATGACAAGCTGTCATAAGAGAACTTACTTGGGTTGTCGTACATGTTATTGTTATTACCATGTATATAATAATAATAATGTAATGCATACTATTCCTTGTTTGTATATTAAAAAACAAAACTATTTTATGTAACTACTTATACATATGTAGCCAGATATACATCAGGGATGGAGCAGCATTATTTTTTTTATTGTGGACCTAATACACTTTTTCCCATCTCCAGTTTTGTGAAAACAGTTTGTTCTGTCCTCCGAAAACAGAAACCCAATATTATAAATACATTTTAGAATAGCGTCATTTCCTCATTTGACAGTACTACATTTACCATTTCCCATGTATCTCTCTCATGCTCTCTTTTACTTTCCTTTTCTCTGGTTGAATTAACTTGTTTGCAGAGAAGGAGTTTCTGATTTCCCCGCAGCTCTCTTATTTCCCTTTTTTATGTATTTTTTGTGCTGCTTTGCTCAAAGAGAATAATAGCTGTTGAGGACAAACCCATTGTTTCTCTAATTTCATCATCATTTTCCCTCCCCGCTTTTTCTTGTTTTTTATAGCAGGAACAGTACCTAAATAGTAGCCGCTGTTGTTGCCATGGTGGTTACATGATGATTCTTTTTTTCTCTGTTTGTAGGGATTTTTTATCAGGAGATGTGGAGACAACCCAAACGAGTCAAGCAAATGATCCTCATATCTCATCAGTGTGGCATCATTATCATTATTGTCATTATCTGAGACCGTTTTCGTTTTTCTCTGTCGACACGACATTTTGCGAGAAAAAAACCCCAAATTGGTTTTGCGTTGGCTTTCACTAGATTCACTTTTCAATACGTACCAAATGAATGGCTGCACCTTAAAAATATATCGGTTTTTAATACTTGCATTTTTACAGAATTTGAAATTGAGAGTGGCTTTAAGCAAAAGAAAAAATGCTACTACGGAATCTCGTTTAAAATTCAATCTTTTTTGCAGTGACAATGTTCAAATTGTGCAACAATGCTTTAAATAACAAAGACCATGCTCGGTCATCAAAAATACGACAAAAGAGACAATCAAGCATTTGATAATAATAATAGCGTGGCCTTGTTGTTGCATACATTTTGCTCTACTATGCTGCCATCACTCTCCAATTATTGTCATCACAATAACAATAAAAACAATAGAAAGTGCGGTCTGCCCCGTAGGCATGAACGGCCTAAAAAAAAGCGGCTCGCTTGTTGAAATTCGTAAATTGTGCCCAGCATACAAAAATAATTGTCACATTGGAGCAGTCGTGCTTTTTACGGTGTATGGCTGCTTTGTACACAGCCCACATTTGCATTTGTTTATGCTAAAACAACAACAACTACTACTACAACAAAGACAATGAAGAGAACTAAAAGAGTATAATGGAGCAATAGAGTAATGTTTTTAATTCAAAGCGAAAACATGTTTCCTTTTTTCCAGAGCACAGAATTAGAGTAGTGGTGAAATTGTAGAGGAGTTGCACGTAGAAAATTTGTATTCCTCCATGTTTCAATGTATACCTAAAATAGTAACAAAATTAAATGCAAAGCGGCAACCTCGCTGTTTTATATTTTTGTTTAAGGTTTTATTTATCCAGAGCATTTGACTTGCTCTCTCTCTCTCGTATATCATTCATGCATCTACAAGTATACATATGTATTCTCTTCCTCCCTCTCTGCCCCCCTCTCTCTCTCTCTCTTCCTAGTTGTCTTCCTTTAATGAGAAAACTACGCCTCGACAATGTTTCTATTTTCTTTTGTTCCGTTGCTTCGCATTAATGATACTTTCAGGAATGGAGTGAATGAAACCGACTTTTTGACAAGATAATGCAAGCGGATGAATGACCGAAAATTCTTGAGCGTATTAGCAAGAATTCATGCTGACGGGTGTAGTGGTGGTGTTCCCAAAAAACTTACACATTCGCCGTCCGCATGTATACAAACAGACAAACAATTGTAAACATGCTCAAGGTTCCTCTAAAAATCCTAACAAAAGAAGAATAACAACTACATACAACAACAAGAGCATCCTCCCCCGCTGTGGCGCGTATTTGTTAAACATGATAACTTGCTATTTTGTATACGACTAGACAACAACAACAAAGAACGGCTACTATTACTTTTTACGCTGACTCTGTCCACTACCATCATTGCTGCGTATGTACGTACCTACCATTTCCGTTGTAGAGTTACCTACTTCCAGCCTCAAACACTATAAGAAATAGTGCCTGCAAACTACCATATAAATGCATGCCATCACTCTTTTTTTACTTTCAAATCCTTGCGACTAGAACAACCCGACCCTTTGTCGTTGTAAGCAAAAAGCGGTCCATATCAAAATAGAGACGATGCATTGGTTTCAGTTTTTTTGGTGGTGGTGGCGGTCGAAAAAGAGGCACAAGAAAAAAAGAAAGCGTCCCCTCTCTCCCTCTGAATATATTATGTTTTGTAATTATTGTCGTTGTTGTGAGAGCACATTTCTTCAGCACAATAACTTTTTACCAGGCGTCTTCCTCTCTTTAATCTGTTGTGTACTTCCCACACACATTCAAAACCGAGCAATGAACGAGACAGCGAGATACATTTTGTATTTCTTTGTAGTTTACTTTCTCCCTCTCTCTCTCTCTGCACTTTTTGCACTACTGACAGTAGTAGCATAATAGTAATAATAATGCTGGTTTGATATTATTATTATTAGTTAAAGTAGTGGATACAACGGCAACAATAAAATGCTCAATCCCATTGTAACAATGTCGACAGACATCCACAAGAGCAGGAAATGATTTATTCTTAAGTAGGATTCAGCAGCCGTTATAGAAAATAATGAGATTTTAGGCCAAGTATTCTAACCAGGACAACACAATCCATTATTGTTGTGTGCTGCACATACAAATACTAATAAAAATGCTCCACATAATGTTTTATTTGCAAAGCTGCTCCATCAACGTTTTCCTTCAGCTTAAAAGGAGACAGTGAAACGGAACCAAAACGTGACAATCACAACCATTTGTCCACTGAATGCGCTTGTACATTTATTTTTTTCTCTTTCGTACAATTTCTTTCTATGAAAAAAGAATAAATTAAATTTTTGTAACTCGATGAAAGACTACAGGTCATTTGTTACCAAAGTACCATAATAAATTGATACGGATATGTGTGTGGGTGGGTACAATGAGTTGGCTACTGAGAAGTTTGTTTTTGTGAAGATATCACGTAATGATGGCATTAATAACAAATTATTGACGGGATGGCATTTTAGCTCAACTCTGACCCTTTCCATGTACCCTTACACACTTTAAGTAATTATTATATAAAATGTTTTGGCACAACTTCAGGTGCCATTTTTTGACTATGGCGCTATGCTAAACTTTGCTGAGAAACAAGGCTTTCCATGTTTCTTTTGTTTCTTGATTACTGTATATACAAGTTGTGGTGGGACTAACCACCGAAAAAAAACAAGTTGTATTCAAAGTATCAAGTTTTTATGTGGATAAATGCACACATATGTAGCTGTCCGTGATGTTCTTTTGTCCATGTTCTAGTACATAAATAGCTTTTTTGGACTGATTGCATGCACTCAACGAGAATTTCCCTGTTTTCCCCACTTGCTGCTACTTTAATACCACCACTACATTCCTTTTTTGGGCAAACAACAGAACATGCCGTCAAAATCATAGCAGCAGAGAAAGGAGTTGTGAAACAAAATGTGGCATGTTCCTCGCACTGGAGCTAACTTGTTATGGGCGGAAATGGCCCAAAACATTATTTCCGCCGGCAATTGTCGTTTGTCAGCTTTCCTAAATTATAAACCCATTGATGATAGTACTTATGTTGATGCTTGTGTGCGGCTTCAGTGGAAATAATTCAAGATAAGTGCCTGTGTTGCTGCTGTTGTTGTTGTTAGCAGGCAGGCGTAGAATAGTGTCATGGAATACTATTAGTATTTCAAACATTGACAAAAATTTATAAACTACACAATTTCCCCCATGGTGGTCGGATACATTTCCGAAGAAAATCAAGTCAAATTATTTTACAATCTCCGGCATTTTCTTTTCCCATTGAAATTCCCTGCTCAGTAGTAGACCTTCTCAAAAACAACTCTTTACTTTGACGATAAGGACAAAACATTTAGTTTCCACTAAAAATATATAGTGACGAGAGATGTAGACAGGGAGAGAGAAAGAAAGAGAGAGCCGTGTTCTCCTCTTTTAAACACTTTTTGTCTCTTTCACTTTTCAATCCAAAACAGCCCGAAAAGGAGAAAAGAAGAACATGGTCATTTGATTAATCGAATGGAAAAAGCGGAAACTTTATTCAAGTCCGTTCCCTGCTTCTTCTCGCTGTTAGCATATATTAAACCAGTTTCTTATTTCTGCTGCCTGCAACTTGTTATTAACGAACGAGTTGCTTTCAAACGCAAAACACACGCACTTTGTCAGCAAGATAAACGCATATAAATAAACATAACCAGTGCACTACTACCTTCCCATGTTGCTCCACTGTAATCATTTATTTTTTTGAAAGCTCAGAGAATAAAAAAGCTTTCCTCTTTTGAAACTAAACTTTGTCTTGAGTCAGCTAAGCAAAGTGTGGGTAGGTATATCCTTAACTTGCTTCTTGGAACCTAACAAGATATTTATATGGGAGAGGGGAAACTTGAGAGGTTTTGAGTGATTTTCCCAAGGCTGCAATTCAACATCAAAGTGGAACAACATGGAAACAATTTTATAGTAAAGTACATTCACACAAAAAAGACAAGACAAACACCATTTCAGTCGAGCAGTCATAGTAAAAACTTTACTCTGTTGTTGTTGCTGCTGTTGTTGTTGTTGCTATTATACTAAGCAAGCATTTAGTTAGATTGAGACCTGAGGAAGATGACGATCCCGCCTGATATTACTACATCTTTTGCTTATGCTCCTCCGCCGAAAAATAGGTAGCTTAGCATGGATGCATGCACTAATGCAAACTCAGCATTTGCTATTCAAATAAACTGTCTTCATTGCTGCTCTTTTTTCAAACTTGCCGAGTTCATCATGCTAATTATAATCATTATATTGGCAAGGGGTTAAAAATGGAAAGAAGCACTTACTATTCAAATAAACTGTCTTCCTTGCTGCTCTTTTTTCAAACTTGCCCAGTTCATCATGCTAATTATAATCATTATATTGGCAAGGGGTTAAAAATGGAAAGAGAAAAAAATGCGTATGAAGGGGGAAAGGAAAACGTTCACAGGAGGATAATACGTGTATAAAAACAATGAAAAAAGAGTGTATTAAAATATAATTTCATTTTGTTGTATAACATGAGAGAACACAAAGGAAACAAGCGGACAATTTTTTGCTAGCATCGGCACAATTCTGTATACAAGTTGGATACGAAGATGAGCAATGTAAAAAGAGAAGCCGATGATGATGATGACAAACAAAGCAAGTTTTTTTCGTAGTGTAAGCAAATTGTGGTTTCTTTCTATTGGTTACACTAGAGTGCATAGTATGCCTTCTTTTGCACTTATTATTACAACTGTCGGTTCGGCCACTCTTGTTACTGCATACAACACTCATGAAAGTTGTATTCATTCCTGTGGCTTTCAAAGTCAGGAAAGTGCACTGGCTCCTGTAAAAGGGCACATAAATAAAAAAACAGAAGGAAATGTCTCTCTTGGCTTTGCAAACAGCATTTTTGTCTCCTATGCACCCATTCATTCATACAGCTCCCTTATTTCCATCCATGCTTTTTCCATTCATTTCAAATTTCATGCGACAATGCAATGGAATCTACTTGAAGAAACTGCTACAACTAAAAAGAGAAATTTCTGCTGCTGCACTATACAGAGAAAGTTGAAAGCCCCACTCAATTACTTGATTCACTTTCTGCTGATTGTACATGATCTCAACTTGAGAGATTTTATTTTTTAAAGAAAAAGGCGAAAAAGACATTGCTTTGGTCCTGTGAATTTATGAGCATTATTATTATTGTTATTATTAACCATGCTACTTCAAATGCACTATCACACTCGAATGTTAGGTATTGTCGCCGCGCTGCATCCAACACCACAACTGGCTTAACTGGCTTACATACTGTTGCTATACCGTATTTACTTTTCTTACATATCTGCATGCATGCCTGCTTTCTCCATTATGATAATCATATTATTTACATGTGATCCTCGTCCTACGAGCAGCAGAAGTAGTAGAAACAGCTTGTGCTTTAATAACAATAATAGTAATAATAATAATAATAATAGTACAAACATTTTGCATAATGCTCGTGAGGATTCACAAGTTGATCTTATACACTTTAAGTTGTAATAGCAGAAACAATGTTTAGTCCTTGTTGTCGTAATGGCTTTTGTCTGGCCTGTGTACAATAATAGGTACATATACTGTTACTCGTGTGCATTTCATTTCTACTTCATTTCTTTTACTTTCCCCACAACAAAAACAGGCAGCAGCAAAAGCAGCAACAACAACATCACCACCAAGCCAAATGGAGTCTCTCTCTCTCTGTGTGTTTGTCTACCTAGCTATATTATGCACTCAAAGATGTAGAAAATAAGTTGCAATGTTTCCAGTTTATCGTCCCATGAACTCCCTCTCTAAGGATTCACAAGTTGATCTTATACACTTTAAGTTGTAATAGCAGAAACAATGTTTAGTCCTTGTTGTCGTAATGGCTTTTGTCTAGCCTGTGTACAATAATAGGTACATATACTGTTACTCGGTGTGCATTTCATTTCTACTTCATTTCTTTTACTTTCCCCACAACAAAAACAGGCAGCAGCAACAACAACACCACCAAGCCAAATGGAGTCTCTCTCTTACTGTGTATTTGTCTACCTAGCTATATTATGCACTCAAAGATGTAGAAAATAAGTTGCAATGTTTCCAGTTTATCGTCCCATGAACTCTCTCTCTCTTTCTTTCACTCCGTAAAAGCAGTATGTTCTTCCTGAAAACAATGCACACACACGCCATAAACTTTTAACTTTTTTCTTCCCCAAAAAGAAAAAAAGAGTAAGGGAGTCAAGTAAACCAAAACAAGCAGAACGAGAGAAAAGAAAAGGAACAACGGTACAACAATTCTGCTTGTCTTCAAAATACATAAACCAAATGCATGCCTACCACACCCAAAAAGAAAAAAAAAGAAAAAGGGAGTCAAGTAAACCAAAACAAGCAGAACGAGAGAAAAGAAAAGGAACAACGGTACAACAATTCTGCTTGTCTTCAAAATACATAAACCAAATGCATGCCTACCACAGAGATAGCATTTACCATTATAATAATAACGGCAACAACACCATCTTCTGCTACCATGCATTTTACTTAGTTTACTTCCTTTACTCTTTTTCTCCTCCTCCTCCAAAGAAATATTTTTGTCGTCAGTTTTTTTTCTTTCGTTTTCCCCAACAAAAAAGTGACTCTGACTGCGTGGATGATTCCATTCCCTTTCTCTGCGTTGACTATGCCGCCGCCGTGAATGAATAAGGAAGCGAAACGACAACAAGAACGGCAAAGTAGAAAAAATGAAACTCAGACAGTTTTTCTATTCCAGTAGATAGTCAAACCCCATGACTTTCTTGTTTCCGAGTCGTGCATTCTTAACCCCCATCATTGCACTATTATTACATTACACAAAAAGAGAAGAAGAAATAAAAATAAATATACACAGGGCAAAAAAGCGTTTATATTTATTCTGATAAAAAATATAAAGCTATATTTATACTACTGCTTACTTGTTCTTCTTGGACTGGTTGAAACAAATATAGTGGAAATCCCGCCTATTATTTTTTTAACAACCAGTTATTTGCCATCTTGCGCACACATACCCTGATAATATACATAAAGTCATACATAATCCACGGATTCTAGAGATTTCCCAGAAATAAGGTTTTTCATGCTCTTTCAGGCATGAAATAATGCATTTTGATGATGATGATGACGACGACGACAACGACAAACAGATAGCATCATTTTTTTGTTTGCGTATGTATATAAAAAATGTAATGTGAATATATAATCGGAAGAAAACAAAGTTACACGTGTAGTTTGATCTTGCAAACAGCGGAAAACACTAGTATATAGTGTATA
>JAANSP010004400.1:0-10234 GCA_036850745.1 Homidia socia
GCTGGACTGACGGCACGACCGTGCTGGACTGACTGTTGCACCGTGCTGGAAATCACCGTGCTGGAATTACGATTTCGCCGTGCTGGAATGACGTGATCACCGTGCTGGACTTTTTCCGCCTAACACATGCCAATGTGAATGGAAATAAATTGGAGGAATAACTCGGCAGCGCAGTAGTAGTGTGCTGATGGGAAAATGGGAATCCAATGTGTATACGTTTTGTATGCATTTATTTGAAGAGGGCATTGGAATGATTAAGAGCTGAAGTTGAACGATAGCACAAAATAATCATTTTTTGCGTTGTCGCTATCAACTTTTAAATGACTATGTGGCATGAAATATAGTTGTTTGCTGCAGAGAAGTATGAGTTCAGCACACAAAGCTGAATTTTGACCATGATGACCCAATATAATGCATTCATTTTTTCATCAACTGTCTCGTTCGTCGTTCTAAGGTCAAAAATGTCAGCAGTAAAATAAGTGCGTATTTAGACACCTTATCAAGCCAAAGTTTTAATATTTTTCTAAAGCAATAAAAACAATTGAACGTGGGTTGTTTCAAACAACTGATTATGTGATTATGGTGTCTATAAGAGTTTGTTGTATGTATTGTTCAGTTAGATAATATTTTGGCTTTATGTAATGTGAATACTTAAGCGAAAGATTTTATATCCTTGTCGTTTTATTACACTAGGTAATATTTTGTTAAAATTTTTTAAGCTTAAAAGTTAAAAACATTACGCCCATTACGATGTAACGAAACACCTAGGTATATAATTTGGATGAAATACATACCATTTCTCTTCAATAACGGAAACATAATATGCATTGATGTTTTTGTTTTCCAGGTTTTACTTTATATGTATAGCCATCAAAAGAGCCTAATGATTTTGAACTTCAGCACTATGAAACGATTTTACATGAACTTGTTGATGAAATCGTAAGCATTTACCTACCAGAGAAAGATACATTGTACTATATCCTATATCTAGTGATAGGTAGCAAATAATACGTACCGTACGCGTACAATGTTCAATTTTATTGCGTATAGTTATTGTTATTATAGAACTGCACAAGTGGAGTTTGTTTTATTTGTAATTCGCACGTACGCATTGTATCTGAATTCTTGCATTCTTGGTAAAATGGTTGAAATTTTAGTTTTATCAGTTCATAACCTGTCATTCCAATTCTGGCTCACAATGTCCTTTACGGGAAATGTTTTATCTCCTATTGACTATTTATCGATTATTTTTATGGATAATTATTAATTAGCATGTTAAAAAAATTGAGCTGGATTAAAATTGAACTTTATGGCACGTTTAGTTTGCAGTTGCCAGATCACTTTCCTTAAATGTTTTGGAATAAATATGCATAGGTATATCATTTATGATTTTATAATGAGACCAAACTAAATTGGTTGCATGAAAATGCAATGAATGTTCAACGCCAAAAAAATCAGACGGCGCACTGGATCACTTTGAAAATCACATTTAATCAAACATTTCTTTAATGTAAGCATTTAAATCATTTATAAATGCTTGGCTAATCACAGTTGTATATATTTAAGAGGTAGAATTTCTTTTGTTAGCACGTCTGTGACTCAAAAATTAGGCTGCGTAGTTATAGGTGGTACATTTCATTAGTCGGAAGGACTGCTACAATTTATAAATTTCCAAATAAATCTCAACATTGTATAAAATAACTTAGGACAACCCGAGTTGAACAAACGGGTCGTTGACAAGATAACAACAATAAATTCTGTTGACGGCTGTACAGAAAATTCCACTTCTGTTCTGTTGCATAATTACTTGTTTTACTCTTATTTGCAGGTATATATTTATTTTAACCTAGTTTCGAAATATACCTAAGTCATAAGTACTGCTCTGGTGCATCTAAGATAGCCAACTATGATTGCAAGTATCAAAATATTATGCATTATAACAGCAATCTGTAAGCCCACATTGCCAAATATAACAATATATTTGTCCGTTGTATGTTTAACATTTGTTTGTAAAAGCGCGACAGCATTAAGTTCCGAGTTTCGTATCATTACATTTTAAACATTCGCAATAAAAAATATATTCAGTTCGATTGTTTGTTATTCGAAATTCTTTAACAATACAACTTTCTAGTGTTCAAAACTTGAAGTTGGCGAAGTACTCTTGAGATTTAAAAAAAGAAGCCTTTGCTTATATTTTTAGATAAACGGAGAGCGCTGTTTATCGAGACTCTGCAAAGGACATGCATAACTTTTTATCACGAGGATCTCCCCATCCTCCGTTTCCTTTCTTCAGTCGCATTTTCTTTCCACGTCGAAGTTCTACAGTGAGGACGTCCGGAAATAATAACGAGTTGTACTGCTTTATTCCCTTTTCTATGGCTTGAGTTGCTTTCTTTGGATCACAGGTTTTGCGCTTGTGGTGAACACCACTAAAATTATTGTAAATTAACAAATAGTTCACGATTAGTACATATTTATTCGAATGGATAAATGGCAAACCAAGGTAATTCAAACTCTTACCAATCTCCAATGTGGAATATTCTAGGGGCTTTGGCATACAGCACATCCAATTGTGCTTTCAAACAGGAATACGACACTTGCAGTAGACTCCAGTCCCAATTGTAATCATCGTACTCACAAAATGTCGGGGCGCAGCGTCTTAATTTTTCCCACAGAGTTTTGTTAAACGATATAGCCATATTATGCTTGGACGAGATCCAATTTGTTACTACTGCCTGGAAATTTGAAAAAGAAAATCCATATTTTTATTAGCATTATTTTACAATAAACATTTTTTGGGAGATGATTGGAAACTAAACGGAAATTATGAAAGCAAAACGCTTGTCCTTTACAGACATACGAAAAAATCAAATTCAAAAGATAATCATAATGGTAATAATAATATATACAGGTTGAATATATTGTTAACCATTTTTATAGCTGTTCACATACATAAAACACCAAGCGGGATGAAACAATAATAATAGTACTTGTAACAATTTTCTATTTTTTAATTTTTGGGAGAAAAACTTCAGTACCTGATTCAAAGTACCTCTGCTCCTTTTCAACTATGTTTTTTTTCTGTGCACAACAACACAGTATATAGTCGTGTAAGTAAACGTAAATACATTAATTTAGATACTTTACCTAAACAAATTGTGGCTTTTCATACGATAGACAGCAAACAGCAACGAAAGTGTCCTCTTAAAAATGGTTTCTCTACCTTGTACTACCTACTCTGTGGTGACACGACACAATTGTGGTATATTGACAAAAAACTGTTTTATACGGTTATGGCTTTTATAGCACAAAAACATGATCAAGCGGACAACTAAATGTGAGGTTAATTTTATGATGACTATTATCAATGTGATGATGATGATGATTTTCAAAATGCTATAGCAAAATTGTCAGTTGTCTTGCGAGTAAAAAGCACAAGTCATGAAAATAGTGAAAAAATTTATCAGCGTTTGTCATCATAATAATCAGGACAATGGCAATGACAAAAAGTGTACTAGAGAAGTAGTGCAGGGTGCAAATTATTGATAGTGTTAATTATTCTTGGCAGTAAAAAGAGTACATATTTTTTGTGTAAAGTTAGTAAAACAGGCGTAATAGATATTATGTTGCTGTAATATTTTTAGTGATAATCTCTCATTGCTGCATATTATGATGTGTTCATGTCAATAAAGCAAGACATTGTCGTGTTTCAGGTGATACAAATTCCATTCATAAATACTCAGCAAAAACATGACAGTGATTAATTTGGCGTGGAGGGAATACATGTTACTGTTATGTCTATGTACTTTGTACTTAATCGGGGGCTTTGGTTTGATTAGAAATTTAAGTACAATTACCACAAGATTTTACAAGAAGACTTTGTAAGTACTACTTTCTCAACGACTTGAGTTAATATGGGTTGATTGGTAAATCATACTTTAACGCAAAATGATAAGCTTGTTAAAAATAATAATTTTAAAAACAAATGAATTAATAATGTGAGGTTTTTCTAGGAATGAATGGCAGTAAACAGGTACAATGAGATAAGTATTATACAATTATAAAGGGTTGTAATTATTATGTACAAATGTAATTGTACAAGCACACAGGTTGTAGTAATATACATGTTAGTGATTTGATTGTCAGGACCTGAGCAGCATTAATTTTCACCCAGTTGGTAACCATTTGCTTAGGATACAAGTACGATATTGGCCTCAGGAGCAACGGCAGCTACAAAACACATTCAGACAGAAACATTCTTCGTTCAATGAAAGAATGCACCACATTCATACAAGTTAGATTAAACCTACCCGACATTATTAATTTTTATAATTATATTGATTATTAATTTGTAAAGATCAATAGTATACAACATAACATTTTTTGGTTAATAGTAATAATAGATACATAATAATATTAATCCGATTAATCCATTTCAGTTAAATTCAATACTATTAACAAATTTACGTTTTATAATGGTTTAAAAAATTGTTTCAGCATCAAACAATCATCATGATCATGAGACGTTTTGGGATTATAATGTTAACCTTGTTTGAGATGATGAACGGTGATGCAACCTATAAATAGTATTTTAGGATGAACTGGTATAAACATTATCAAGAAAATGTAAACTTTCAAAATAAAGTACACAAATACAACATTGAACAGTTGGGACGAGAAAGCATTCTTTACGAATTCACAGAGAGAGACAAAGTGCTCTTGGGAGTAGGTAAGTAAGTACGTATTTTTACAAATCAATGTTTTCGTTGCTTTATAAATTAAAAAAAACATATACCCAAGGTAGGTTTTTTGGGTTCCATCCATGGCGTGATTTTTTGATGCCGAGAGCGTCATTGTCAACTATTTATACATACCTAATCTTACTATACTTATGTTTTTTACTTTTTCAATTTGTTTATAGTGTTTACACCAAATGCTTAAGACGGTTTACAATTTACGCAATTTCAAATGCGTGTGTGTGCGTACACATAATTTGCAGCGACTGGTGCGAACAATAGAATTTCTGTGCAAAGAGAATCTACCTAAATTACAGTAGGAAACCACTTTTGGTAAGCAACTAGATACACATAAATTATTCATCATTCCTCAACTCAATACTTGTGTGATCAAAATGGAAATAAAACAATATTTTTTGAGACCATGAGTATCTGCACGTGAAATGGATACTAGAATTGTGCAAAAGTGAATTTTATGAGTGCCAAAATTACTAACGATTATTATTACTTTTATTACAGCAAGTGCCAATTATAAACTACTACAAAAGTTACAATTACTGCATTTCTGCATTTTATGTTAAACAAGGTAAGTTTTTTAAATGCCTTTGAGTTCCAGGAGTAGGTCCTAGCTTACAAAGATTGGTTGAATTGAAAATATGCAAACACTGTACTGTTTAATATGCTTTTCACTCAATTCATCAAATGCTGTTTCCTCTTGAAACATTTATTTGCAGATGAAAGAGCAGCTCCATGAGTTTAATATTTAATCACAAACTTATGAATGCTGAAACAAAAGGGCATATTTCAGACGCTTTATACACATATAGTAACGCTAAAACTATTGAGATGCTGTTCATATCTTTAAATGAAAAATGTTCATAATTATATCTTAAATATATATTAATTAAAAAAATGTTTGATGACATGTGCAACAGACGCACAAAACCACGTGTTAGTACCACGGACGCACAAATAAAACATCACATTGTGTATTTGAACTACACTATCGCTAGTCGCTACTCGCTACCACTGCTTGCCGATGCCGATGAATCCCTTTCAAGTTCCATGAATGTTTTTATACATCGAAAAAAATGTTTTAGTGAAGAACCGACCTCTATTTTTAATGAGACACAAATTTGATGCAAATGCATGATAAATTTGATGCTATATGATGTGTCAACAGTGTCAACTTGCTGGCAATAATGAATAAGTAATGCCGATTGCCAAATATATTCTGCACTGTTTATAATTGTCAAAGGCGCAATTTTCACAGGGAAAATGGAATGCACACTGAAAAATATATTCGTATTACATGAAACTTACCCTCGAGTGTGATGAGCGTATATTCCAAGTTTTCAAATATGTTCCCAGTGACAAAAGATTGCATCCGTGGCAAAGATTTCGTATCATCGCAGTCTCCATCAAATTAAGCATCCAAAAGAAAGTCCGGTGTAACGTAATGATCCTCTTCGAGGAAAGCAATCACACCTAAAATTTCAGCATTTCATACATCGAGTTAGGTAAAAAATGTGAAAGATTTTTTTGCATACTATTCAATAAGCATTCTGTTATAAGCAACTTGCAACTTGCAACAGTCTACATGAGTTAAATGCAATTTGAATTTTAAATCGTGTATATTATGCATATTTGTCAAAACTTTTGACCTTATGGTGACCAGAAAAGTTCATTGGTCTTATTATCATCATATTAAAAAATAAGGTCGATGAAATGCAACAAAAAATATTATAAAGCAGAAAAATATTAAGCACGCTGAATAGCAATTTCAAACCACAGAGAAAGAAAAATACACAAGCCATAAGAAAAATCTCACCAGTATAATTTTGAAGCACCTCCAATTTGCCAAACACAAAACTTGCTTTCCACCACCAGTGGTGTTTTGTTTGTGTGTATCGTGCCTCTCGGTAGTGACCATGAAACATCTGGGTGATCAGCATTTCTGCATTTAATCTCTTTTGCTCTGAAAGTCGTAAAATGGACATCATAGATTAAATAAAAGGTAACCAAGTAAAAGACACTAGTGACTAGTGCACGTTGTAATACAATACGTATGTCTTGCTTTATCGTCTTGTCATATTTTTCATCGTTTATTTTTTTAAATTTCATAATTGCATTAAATTCAAGGATCTTTGCTCAAAAGCATAATAATAATATTCATGCTAGTTACAACTGGATAAATCTGAGCTGCTGAGCAACAATAATGCATTCAATATGCAGAAGAGATCGATCATATTTCTCAACAAAATGTTGTATGTAAGTATAATCAATCACTTAAATTAAGATAAAAATAAGTACTGTCAGAGTTTATCATCTTCGCATGTTAATATGTTTTCGTTGTCGTCGCAAGCATGAAATAAAAAATGCTGCAAGGATTTTCCTGGAACAAGTTCATGTTGGTGTTATCGGTCGCCATCAAGCCATCATTATAAATTTTATGATTTTTAATAAATCAGACTATCTAATCAACCATCAAAAATCACATGTTATCCAACGGTAGCAATCAAAGAAAGCAACCACTACCAAGTCAAAGAACTACTTAGGTATTATTCAACTATATTATAACTAAAACTATATTATAAGATAGGATTGTATAGGCTCTTTATTCAGCGATACCAGTGGTCAGAGATGTAAAAAAAATGAGAGATGAGAGAAAGTGCTCTCATTTCTCAATTACGTGAAGTCAGTCCTCTCATATCATCTCTCATTTCTCAATTCAAAAAACTACTTGGGTATTATTCAAGATGGTCGTAAAACTATATTATAAGATAGGATTCTATAGGCTGTTTATTCAGCGATACCAGTGGTACATGCAAACCACTTTTAAAATATTTTTGCCATTTTTAGACAAACAAGAGATATGTTCAATAACAGATAAAGTTGCATTCTGCAAAATAATATTTAGCATTCTATGCTATTTCCAATTCCAACTACGCACGACCCAAAAAATGAGAAAAATTAATGGCCTAAAAACAGATCAAATGTACAAAAATCGATTCAAAAATACAAGTTAGTTTAGATAATGGGAACTTTTTGGAAACAAAATGTAATGTTATAAGGAAGTGCAGCATGCTGAAAATCATGTAAAAGCTACTAGCTACTAGTGGAGCCATTAAGGTAATTGGCGAGTCTTTGAGAGTAAAAAAAGTTTGAAAATATCCCTTTCAAACTTCAAAAGGATAACATAAAAACTGATTTCCTTGTCGTGATAGCAATTAGTCGTTGACATTTTTAATCTACATTACATCAGCATGTGCATATTGTATTATGAAACTACAGCAGCAATCTAATACACCAAAGTAAAACCTATTAAAGCTTTGGAAAACTTATCTCATGCGTTACATCGTTCTTTGAAATTGTTAGCTATTAATTCCATGCATGAAGAGACCGTAAATTGGCGAGTCTTTGAGAGTAAAAAAGTTTGAAAATATTCCTTTCAAAGGTATAACATAAAAACAGATTTCCTTGTCGTGATAGCAATACTCGTTGACATTTTTAATCTACATTACATCGGCATGTGCATATTGTATTATGAAACTCCAGCAGCAATCTAATACACCAAAGTAAAACCTATTAAAGCTTTAGAAAACTTATCTCATGCGTTACAGCGTTCTTTGAAATTGTTAGCTATTAATTCCATGCATGAAGAGACCGTCATTGCGTCACTCTGAATTTTGCTTACGCGTGTAGACGCTATTTAAGCCATCAAAAATATATTGAGAAAAAACTCATTAAACTCACTTTGCCGGTGAAATATCACGAGGACAATCGTCAGGACTTTGACCAGGAAATCTATGCGGATTGAGCTGGATGGAGTGTGGGTAGAAAATCTGCATAATTCGGGCAAAATCTATGTTACGGATGGCTTCATTCAGTCCAGGCAGGTACAGATCGTGGGAGAATATGATCAACGAATTTTCAATATTTTGCATTCTCGACAGGCTATCCACTAAAAGACTTAGATACTCGACCCTTGAGTGAACCTGTATTACTAGCACGTACGTGTTTTCGTTGACAGGTCCAAATTTTTCAAGATTGTAAATTTTCTGAAAACAATAAAAACATAAAAATTCATGACAATAGTTAGTTAAATATTGATAAATATTTATTATATTATTGCTGTATGCATATTCGACAGTTGGTAGCTGCCACGTCGAAACTGTCACGTTCATCCGTTTAACCTATTTTTAATTTGTTTATCTAGTCTTTACAAAATCATACCACTAAATGACTTGCATTGAAATTGCGTTTGTTGATCATTTCAAATTTCTCGATAGTTGGATGTTCATAGTTCACTTTAGAAGAATACCGACAAGGTGTGTGTTGTTAACGAAAAAAAAATTCAGATGGGTAATTCAACTTGTATATGTATGTTTTACAAAGCAATAATAAAGCTAGAGGATTTTGATTTTCTGCCCTACTCCGTAATCATGGTTACACATAAACACTATTCCTATATAATAATAGCGTCTACAGAAAATTATCTGTGTACAATATCATCTCCCTTTTGAGCAAATACGTTCGTCCTCGACACTATGAGTTTGACAGGAACAATAAACAGTTTTTATTTCATAAGCACGTCTCCTTTCATGCGTATGCACTAATAATGTGCTTCTTCATAGTCATCGAAGGAGGTCATACCATAATAGCAAAACCAAATTGCAAGATCGCCTACCATTTTGAATCTCCATGACTCGTTAGGAATTTTACGATACAATGATAAAACACATGGTTTTCATCACTTTTCAGGACGGAAGCATTTGTTTCGTCAATAAAAAGTTAAGATGGAAACATTTTCTTTCATTGTATCAAGAAAAAGTTTGGGCGACTCTGGATTCTCTACTCTTTTGTTTGTTCAGCTATTTCTTACAATAGCTTTCTTGTTAGTGGCACGATAATCTAGATGAAGTTCTACAATAGTCAGTAACCAGGAAAAAGTGACAAAAATATAACTATACAGCTACAAACGGCAATGTGTATGGCATTAACTCATAAATTATGTCTGCATACTGCATTATATCCTGCTGGTTTTTACGGCACCAAATTATATCTCCACTCTACTGCCAAACTTCATGCTGCTCTTCAAAGAGTAATGCTTTTCTTGATTTTCCAACAGTTTTGATATTTTTTGCAACCAGCATTTTAGCTTTGGATTTAACACGCATTGCCAGAAAGAGTTCACGATAATATGAATCATACGTTAACTTACAATAAAACGTTTCTAAAACAAATTTTGAAGGCCGCCTTTTGTGTTTATAAAAAATACGAAGCGTCTTTCCATTCTAAAGTACTATGAAGTATTTTTTCAAGTGTCGAGTGCCGAGTAGCTTAATACATTATGTGGCTTATAATGCTTTTATATAGCTTATAAAAGGTTGCTTTAGTTTAGATTAACTAATTGTTGAATTGTTTGGATAGTTAATCTTTGATGAAACTCAATTGGATGCGATAATACGTACATAGTAGATATTGTAACGGTAGCC
>JAANSP010004401.1:0-10232 GCA_036850745.1 Homidia socia
GGATTTGCAGTAATTGGCAGGGAGAGGAGGCAGGGATTGGCAGGAAGAGGAGGCAGGGATTGGCAGAAACTTGATTTATCTTCTTTTTTAACGCTTTATGAAGTTGATTATCCTGATTTGCATCAGTCTCGTTGTTGCTGTTAAGGTTTATAAGAATGACGATAAGTTTGTAGACTGTGTCAGCACTGGAAAGACGACTCATCTACCATTAACTGAATAAAACACAAGAAACAGTTCAGAATAAAAATGTTCAGTTTTCTTAAAGTTTTTCATTTTCTAACGATTCGAACACATCAAGCAACCACTTGCTTATTCCCTTCAAGTCCTGGCTCAGTTGTTCTATTCCATCCTTTTTCAGAATTTGGTTAAGAACGTCAGAAAACACTTTTACATAATTTTCCTGGCCGTCATAAATTTGTTTAATTATTTTTATTCCTGCTTTGAGCAACTTTTGAAGATTTACAGAACAGTGGGGTGATAAGAAACACGGATGAATCTTCTGAATAAATTTCAACGTTTCTAATATTTTGATACCTTCAACAATCTTAGAAAACTCCATTGCGTCAACTTTCTCGCCTAGATTAAGATTAAGTTCCTTTGCCAATTCTTCATCTTCCATAATGACAATAATATCATGTAGATTTTGTGCACGATTCAACTTTTCACGTTTCTCCTTCAACGACTTAAATTCCTCACCATGCACAGATTTCACCCATTTAAAATAGTCGGACAGGAGACGCTCACCAATTAAAATAACATTTCCTTTATTTATTTTGCTCAGTCTCGATTTCAGTTCGCTCCACGCGGAAATAATCGGACTTAGTTGAGAATTGTGCTTATTCGCTTCATCAAGCTGTTCCGAAATATATTGATAATGGAGATTAATTTCAGACTTGAGTTTTGCGAGAATATCATTCATTGCTGAAATTGTTTGTGGGATTGTTTCACTCATTTTTCCAGGTGACCAAAGGAGACGCTCACCAATTAAAACAACATTTTCTGTATTTATTTTGCTCAGTCTCAATTTCAGTTCTCTCCACGCGGAAAAAATTGGACTTTGTTGATATTCGTGCTTATTCGCTTCATCAAACTGTTCCAAAATATATTGATAATGGAGATTAATTTCAGACTTGAGTTTTGCGAGAATATCATTCATTGCTGAAATTGTTTGTGGGATTGTTTCACTCATTTTTCCAGGTGACCAAGAATCAGGAAAATGAGCACGTTCATCTTCGCACCAGGATCTTGATCGACCAAATGTAAGCTTTCCCCAGGAGGAGTAAATGTATCCAACAAGCGGTACTCCGAGACATATTCCAACTAAGTGGAAAAATTAAAAATAACCACTTTAACCTTGGCAACAGAAATTTAATAAATAAATTTTAATTGTAAAAAAAATATTTATGTATACCCGAAATTAGAAGGAAAAGTCTTATTAAAAAGCAATGGTTCATCCTGTCGATAGCCACAAAAAAATGTTATTTGGATAAAAAGTGAATAATTGATGAGTATTTTTAAGGCTCTATCCATGCAAGTCGCTCACAACAAATTGCAGTACTTTACGTTACGCTCCTCACTGAACATGCTTTAGCTACTGAATCTGAATGAAGGAAACTTGTGAATATCCTTCACCTTTCTCAAGTTTTCTTGTAAGCAGAGAACGATTTTCCTTTTTCTTGTTGTCGTTTTTTCTGACTCCTTTTTTCAAGGACACTCAATATAAAACGGAACACATGAGTACCCTTAAGAGAGAAGTTTTTAGTCCAGTCAATAGCCAGAAAAAATTTTATTTTGATAAAAAGTGAATATTTGGTGAGGATTTTAAGGCTCTAACCATGCAAGTCGCTCACAACAAATTGCAGTACTTTACGTTACGCTCCTCACTGAGCATGCTTTAGCTACTGAATCTGAATGAAGGAAACTTGTGAATATCCTTCACCTTTCTCAAGTTTTCTTGTAAGCAGAGAACGATTTTCCTTTTTCTTGTCTTTTTCTACCAGTCTCCTTTTTTCAAGGACACTCAACTCAATATATAACGGAACACATGAGTACGCTCAAGAAAGAAGCTTGTAGTCGTTCACAAAGGAGTTTTCAGATTTCATGGCTTTTGTTGAACATGTACACAACACAAATTTAGATGAAAAATTTACTGATTCTCGAAAAAAGTACTAAAATTGCTGTATATTCTCAAGCTTGATTTCAGCTTTTTATGCATAATTGAAAATGAGCAATTTTCTTTGCATTGAGAAAATTTTAAAACTTCTTAAGGATTTTGTGCATGGTGAATACGGATCACGAATAATATGTGTGAGATTTTTTACTAAGTCATTTTATTTATTTATTCACACCATAACTATTTCAGCACATCAGAAATCACATAGTCTAGAATTAAAGCAAGTTATTTTTTTACTTGGAACTACAAGTAGGCTTAACTTTAATATTAGTAGCAGCAATAAATAAACGCTTGTTTTGCTTTGAATTTCTTTGCATTTTTTCTTTGATTTGTGAAAAGCACAAACATCTTGTTACTCTTCTGAAAACAACTGACTTGTACTTAAAATACATGAATATTTTTATTCCTGTGGAATGCAAGAAAAATGCCATTTTTATACCAAACTGAAAAATAATTTCTGTAAGCTCGGCAATTACATACTTAAAATACATGAATATTTTTATTCCTGTGGAATGCAAGAAAAATGCCATTTTTATACCAAACTGAAAAATAATTTCTGTGAGCTCAGCAATAACAAACATGAGCGCAGCAGCTATACCTGCTCCCCAAAGAAAAAATATTACTTGAATGTTTCCTTTCATGCTGGGCCTAACAGGAGGATTATCAATTTTCATATATTCATCAAAATACAAGCTTGTCCACCTTTTAAATAGCCCTGATCCTTGAACATGAGCAAGTTTTTTCAAAACCACGAGAGGTACAACTCCCTCCAAAATCAATCCTATTTCCATTCCATAATGTAAGTGAGCGCCAACATCCGAGTGATTGTTTCTCATTCTCAGACTTCGACTTACGTGATTACACATATACTCTGGCAAAATCCACGCAGTTTTATTACATTGCCCCATGTCCCAAAATATAAGCTCCCGTTGAAGATGTTTGAAAACCCAATTTAGCATTTCTTCAGCATTTTCCTTGACCAAACGCCAATGGAATGGATGCTGAAACCGTTTCAACATCTGCTCTCTAAAGATGGGATTATGCACCAGTGCAGCAAGTGCTCTATATGCTTGGTAGTGATATCTGGCATGTGGATAAGCAGTGGTTATACCCAAATCGCTTTTGTTTTTTAATTTACCAATGCCTGGAGCTTCATACATCCACAGCCTCATTTCCGTTTCTGCTTCAATGCTTTGCAATCTTTTGTTGTTGATATGAAAAGCTACGGCATGTCTTGGGTGCACTTGTTCCGTTGTAAAGGAAATGGGTGATTTTGACAGCTGCCATAGCTCGTTCGATTTTGGGTACTTGAATCTAGAATATAATTTGTATCCATCCCTAACCAGTTGTGTTACATTTTCGTAAGGAATCAAATCTCTGGGTGTGACAATATTGTACACGTTTGCGCTCTTGTACGCGTTACTAAGCACAATGCCTGACTAATAACACGCTCCCAATTATAAACCGTAACCTGTTGATACCCAAGTATCTACTCGGAAAGGGATCTCCTTGTTCCAAAAGAACTTTTATGAGATAAACCAATTTTCCGCTTGTTTGCAAAATCTGATTTTTGCAAATTTGACCTTTTCAGAAATAATGGTAATGCCAATGATCAAAGATAACAGCGCAACGACTATGCTTATCCAGACAGAACTGTCATAGATACTCAGAAACTCGATAAATGGATACGGTTTAAAACCAGAGCTTCCACAACTAACCACTCGAAATGAGTCTAGTTTATTTTCTAGCCGGAGAGCAAAGTCTCCCCCAACTTTTAAAGGATCATCCACCCCCACAGTTAAGACCACTTGCAGTAGACTCACATTATTAGACTGCGTCCCATTTCCGAAGCAAGCCAAGAGCACTCTGGCAAATGCCCGACATGTTTGATCATGCTCGTCTTGATTTTGAATTGAATGTCGTAGTTCTGCAGAATATCTTGAGTCACTCATTCGAACACGCTCCTGCTCAATATATCTTAGAATGTCTGTGCCAGCCCTGGTAGCTCGCATAAAGTGAAGGGGATCCGTCATTAAGTGATCTCGGGGATGTATATACGGAGCTTGGGTGTAAAACTGTTGTGCCAACTTGATTATCATTTCCAGAGAAAATGTTTTTATATTCAATGGATATGCTTGTGCCAACTGACGACACTCAATACAGGGTAGCACCAACAGAAACTCTGTAAACTTGCACAAAAACACGCTCTTGCTCAATATATCTTAGAATGTCTGTGCCAGCCCTGGTAGCTCGCATAAAGTGAAGGGGATCCGTCATTAAGTGATCTCGGGGATGTATATACGGAGCTTGGGTGTAAAAGTGTTCTGCTGCCTTGATTATCATTTCCAGAGAAAATGTTTTTATATTCAATGGATATGCTTGTGCCAACTGACGACACTCAATACAGGGTAGCACCAACAGAAACTCTGTAAACTTGCACAAAGTTTTTGCCAAAGTGAGAATACAGCGTGCTTTTAGCACAGCAATATATTGATTTTCTACAGAGTATATTTTCGTCTCTTCAATAGTATGGAGAGGACGGAAATCATTTCGGATTGTCCATGCCAACAAGTTGGAGGGTTGCAAATCGGTTAACCATCAATTGGGAAAGTATGTGTATATTGATTTGTGGAATGGATGTTGGCAGGAATCGATATCTTGTCACATTGGAATTGCCAAAAATGTCTGTAAACTTTTTCAAATCGTACATATACTCAGGCATGAAAATGTGTACATGAACCTGGCACTGCCATGGTTTTGCGGAGGATGAAAACTTGGCAAGGTCCAGGTTTACACACAGACTATCAGCACGAAAGAGTGGGGCTAAAGGACTGAACAGTTTTGAGGATGGGCAATCAATCAGAGTGTTTAGAGATTGAAATGTGGTATTTGCCTCTTTAAACTTGGAATCGGTTGGTATCCAGATTAAATGCTCATAAAAGGCATATGGGTCGATACCAGGAATGAAGTCAGCAAAGGCTCGCCTGTAGCCACTAAATGCAAAGGCAAGACGACTGTTTCTTAAAATGAGTGGACTGTATTTGGGTGAAATAATGTTTGCTTCCCGAAAATTGTCAGCAAGTATTAAACACTTGGCTTTTGTAAAAGGACGTAGAAGGGATTTCAAATTGACTGTGTGCAACTTTGAGTATTTGTAATGAGAGTTAAGATAGGATTTCAATAGAGCTTTCTTTTCGTTGAAAATCAGGCGATCTTGTTGGAATTTCCTCAAAACTAGATCAGTGTTTAGTTCCTCGGGGCGTCTTAAGAAAAGGAAAAATATATTTGAGACAGCACTACCTGCAAACAATAGTAAAAGTAGAAGTTTAATGCAGATCATTTTGAATTTAAAGTAAAATCACTTTTCTTGGTACGTGGACAGTTTATTAGGATGTGTTATAAGTTTCTGCTTTGTTTTTTGCAAGAACTTCGAATTCAATGTGATGATTATGGTTTAGCCAGCAGTGAGGGAGAAACTACAGTTTCTGATGCTCATGTTTGCTTAACAAATAGTAATTCCGTCGTGTAAATAATTTATTGATTTTAGCTTGTACGTTATGTCTTTGTTGTATGAGACCAGTACTCACAACTAAGACGAAATTGGTTTTTCTCTTAACCTTTTGTTGTCCATTTGACCCTTTAAACGTAACCAACACTAACACTATAGCTGTTTTAATTACTTCGTCTGAAATGTTAATTGAATATGTAAGTACTCAATTAACTACACTAAAAGAAATACGAGGCTTGTGTAGAAATAAGTAAACCAAATTTAAACGGTGTAATCCCCAACAGATATGCATCAACATGAAATAATACAGAAAATGCTGGTGTTTTCGTCAGGTTTCATGTGGTTTTGCACTTAAGTGAATAGCTGGACTCATATTTCATCATTTTTGAAAATGGCTCAGAAAATAATATACAAGCAACGTGTATGTGCCATTTGTTAAAAATACCATTCCTCAACAAATTGCTTGATGGCTTTCTATAGCAACTTATTTGAAAATCTACGCTGGAATGAGGTTCGATTTACGTCATTTTCCTACACAGAAAACAATACTTTGTTAAAACTCAAGTCTTGCTCTTGCTGGTGTTAAAAACAAGTAATGAAATTGCAATGAACCTAATGTCTTGACACATGCATACATACATAGTCGGCTTACTACAAGATGCTTTCAGAATTATATTTCTTTTAATCTTTTATCAAGGCTTAAGAGGGCACCAACAATATCTGAAACTGAGAAAAACATTATTTTTTACTTGCTCAAAATTGGTAGCAAGTCCAAAGCTTTATTTATTTATGTTTAAACATCATTTCTCTTAATTGTAATCAAGGTTTGCAATTACTTTATTCTAACGATTTAATGACATGTATATACAAATTATTAAAATGTTTCCAGGGGCCAATCGAGTTTAATTTACAAATCTTATTTCTGGGTTGAATCAGACTACAAGAATTAAAATGGAATAGCTCAGTATCTAAAATGGCAAAAAGTATGCAACGCGGGGTTTTTAAAGTAAAAAAAGTTGTACGATTTTTTGTATCGGTTAGTGTTTTATAATCTCAATATTTTTCACACAAAAAAGTAGAATGTTTGTACGTAGAAACAGATTGCGGCCCTGGGGGCTCAAGGCTACAAAATACTCAATTATAAGAACTACATAAACACAAACCTTCCAGTTTTTAAATAGCTGTAAAATCCCAGTGATATGCAAATGTTTTTTGTTGCGAGAATGAAAAATTGCTGTTTAGGATTTTTTCTACCTTATAAAATATAATGCTCACATAATAGCCAGTTGACTTCGTTTCTTCGTTCAAATATTTTAATTAAAAAAATGTTTTGGCAGTTTAATCAAGTTTTTAAAACCAAAACAAGCCATGGACCTTGGATAAAAATACGCTCAAGGCACAAATGAATATGTAGACGAAAAGAAATTAACTTTCGAGGAACTGAAAGTAAAAAGACTATTATTTTTGGTGACCTCGTTTGCACGTTCCTAAACATTATGTGATATAAACAAATCTGAAATACTTACCAGAAGTTTTGAACCAAAGTGCGGTTGGCTCACTTAGTTTCATAAAGATAGTATAGCCAGTCAGCCAGGTAGGCTGTATTAAATTCAGGCATTTAGTATTTTTTAAACCACCTTGAAAGTTATGTAAAATTTACAAAGGCAATGACACAAGGTAAAATATAATGGCAGGCTATTTTTTATAAGCAGCCGATTCAATTTAAATCTTCCCGAACTTTTCGATTCCAAGTATTCTATTTGTTCTGAACCAGTATACTGTTCATTTTGTTATCTTGCGTGCCCAAATATTTTGAAAACAAACCTCCTCAAAATGGCTACCAGATACATTCTATCGGCTCCTGCACTTCTGGAAAAATTCACAAGAATTTACTGGTATCCCCATTTAATTTCTTTTGACACCAAAATAAAACGGTGGAAATTTACCAGAAGCACGAAAAATCTAAAAGTTTTTTATTTCGTTAACATTTTCGTTGTTCCATGTCTTGGATTCGGTTCTGCAGTCTGGCAACTAGTAAAATATTTTGCTCTTAAGAATAAATCCGTCAACGGCTTTATCATATTCATTTTCTTTGCACTAGCTCTGCTTTCTATTCTTTGTTGGGCATTTAACTTGCCAACAATTATGTACGGAAAGGACATGGTTGATTATGCAAACGAACTAATGGATTTCCTTCACGCTAGGACTCTTGACAACCCAAGACGGTCGGCGACAAAAAAGCCAAATAACCCAAAGTTTACGCGCAAATTATGTCGTAAGTTATAAAAGAAAAAAAGTAGCATTAATTTCATAATACCTTTAATTAGCTGTTCAATTTTAAAAATAATTTCAGCATCAAAAAAGTTGCTAGCCGAATTAAATGAAAACAAAATCTGGATTTTCTGCAGTCTGATGGTTATATATTTCCAGCCCTTTGGATTCCTACTGCCGTTACTTGGCATTATTTTTAACTTTGAGCCATTTTTCTACACTATGCAAGATATTGGCTTGACTCAATACATGTCAAAAACTGCACAGTTTTTATTACGCTACACACTTTGTTTATTGTGCGCAGTGGAAACGCTTCGAACTATAGGTATATTCACCACTGGTAGTTTGATAGCGATGATGGTCTCCTATAAACTGGTAGCAGGGTTTCATGAAAATGTTTTATCTCACCAAAGTTTATCGGTGTACAAAACCTTTGCGCTAATTCATAAGAACGGCAACTTGCTGCTGAGATACTCTGTATTTTTCTATATATTTGTGGGATTTTTCCTTTGTGTTTTGTTTAACTGTTTCTTGGTCGTTGGCTATCAAATTTTCCCGATACCGTTATACTTGGCTTGCATGCCCATACCGTTTGTACTTCATTTTATGCTTCAAGTTGGAATTGCGCTGTGTGTGCGTTGTCATGACAAAAGTTGTGAACTTATCAAGTATAAATGGCGATGTGATTTGATTTACATGAGGAATACGGCAAAAGGTGAGACATCAGCATTTGAAAGAAAGCTACTCCGCAAAATGCTGGGGACATTGGCGACTATAACCTTCCACTCTGGTAGTGTTGCTACGTTAGATCGGCCAACAAGGTTAAGTTATTTAGAAAAGATTTCCAGTACAACAGTAGATGTGCTATTATTGTTTGGTAATCAGTAATAGAATTTCATGGGGAAAATTCAGATTCTTTCAAAATTTAAGCAAACAATAATTCACATAGGTACGGCAAGCGAGAAAGAACCAAAAATAATAATTTTGATAATTGATTGTTTTGCTTTTAAATTAAAGACGAATATAGCTATCATAGATTGTACTCAACATTCAATAGATTTTACACTTAACTATAATGTTGCTCACCAATAATGTTTTTAAAATACTTGTTTAATTAGCATAATGTTCGGCATTTTTATTTTTGCGTTAGTCACAAAGTACTTTGATCATACCATCGGCGTACAATTAAATTAAATAAGCTAAAATATTCGTGCAAGGATGCATATTATTTATTTAATTACATTTTTTTCAAAGCATGTATTCAGCTATATTTTTAGTAGAAATATAATTGGTATAACAATTTTGTAATTTTGACATGTTGTTTATGTTGCAATTACATATGAACATTTGTATTTTTCAGAGGTAACAGGAATAAATAAATTTCATCGTAATATTGCAGTTGAATCCTGAAACCTATTTTTATTATTGTTACAATGTTTTATTTTATTATTAGACGGTGATAAGTATCAGTACATTTGTTATATTTGTGTTTAATACATTCAAAAAATTGAGCAACGCATCCTTACTAAAAGCAAACTGAGTTCCACAAGTTATAGGGAGCGGTTGCTGTGCTAACCACAGTCGCCTAAAATATCCCTTGGATCCAAAGTATTGCGCATATTTTACACCGTCCCTTATCAACATCTTGCTTTGATACCGTACAATTGAAAGCATGTGCACAAGAAAGGAAAGCAACGACAATCCTCCAAAAAACGCTGCAGTAAAAGCCAAAACCACAAAAAAGGGGACCACTTCAGCGCAATTAACGGAAACCCAGGAAAGTACAGCAAGAACGATTTGAGCATTTATTATAATACAAAGCATAATTTGACTTTGCACTTGACTAATTCCACGGTAGGAGATTTGCAGGAAGGCATATCGTCGGGCGACACATGCGCTAGAGCCATACAAATTTTTAAGAAATTTAAGATATTTTAAATGGCTTTCCATTGCAGCGACTAGTCCAAATTCTAAGAACATTAGCACTACAAAATCCCTGTCGCCCTGAACATACGTAAAAACTGTTAGCAAATAGGATACGATCCATGAGATCCAGTTTTCCGCTGGATTTAAGCCCAGGAATTGGAAAATGTGCAGCCACAAGTCCGTTCCTGTCTGCCTTAGCATAAATGGTACTGGGACTCCTAAAACGTTCATGCCAATAATGAGATAAAGCAGCATGCTGCCAGAATAGTCGGAGTAGATGGGTTTAAACTTTTTGCAATTTGTATTGGATTTTAGGAAAGCATTTACTATTGTGGAAAATGTGGGCTCAGCTTT
>JAANSP010004402.1:0-10229 GCA_036850745.1 Homidia socia
ATGTTTTGTATGGTTAATGATGATGATAAAGAGAAGATTTTGGTGGTGATGTTTCCAAGTCTGATGTTCATGTGTTGTTGATAGCTCCTCAGCTCCTTTTCTTTCACCATTTCATTGTTATTGTGGTTATTGTTACTTTTTACAGATAAGGACGATGATAAATATCGCATATGTATATTCAGCATATTATCCTGCAATTGGCTGTGGTGCTATACCGGTAAATTCCTTGTTCGGTTTTTACACAACAAATTTCATCATATCATCATCATCAAGCTAGGTAATACATTGACCACGGCAATGATGATTATGATGAGGAATGTATTAAAATGCTAGAGTTTTATGTATTGCATTACATTATTATTGTGTGTCGAGTTAGTGTGTAATAAATAAAAATGGTATGCACATGTTTGTTGAATGGCTCGGATGGATGTTTTGTATGAGTTTTTCTTCTAGTTATGTTTGTGAACATACAACAACAGTATTATTATTCTCGCACGATCTCATACATTCCATTCGGTTTGTGTGTGTGAGAAAGGAAATGGTAAAAAATGAAAGAATGCGGAGAATTTCTGGATTTTCAAGAATTCCAATCCCTTGAGAATAAACAGAGAGACAGACAGTAGAGCATAAAAAAGATGGAATTCAGCACTTTTTTTACAGACATCATCACCCACCAATGAACCACCACCGATAATAAGTCAATGATAAATAATAAGCCTTTGCTTTGCAGCACCTCACGGTCGGCAATCTATTCATTGCTTTTTGATTAAGATGAAGAAAAAGATTAAAGACTTTTTGGTTCAATTAAGGAAAATGTTGAGGTATGCACGTAAATGTGGTTTATTTTTATTGTGGCTTTGATGGGGAAATAAACAAGAGGCGGAGAAAGAGCGGAACAACACAAATAAAATTACGCCAAAGTATTCACGCATTTCTTTTGAGAAAAGGGTAAAAATATAATTTGTTTAATGTAAAATGCTTTGCTGACGAAAAAGGAGGAACATGATGTTATAATGATTGGTTAGCTGTTTAAAAAAATTGTGTATGCACAGTTTAGTATATAGTCTACTTAAAATATGGAAATGTTTTATTTTATGTTAAAGCTTTTATGAAGTATGCATGTAGGAAGAAACCAATTTTACTGTCCACTGTTTTGTCATGAAGGAGGTCAATAGCATTTTCCCAGAGCATTCCTTGAGAAAATGAGAAAAAACGTATAGAACAGTTTCCTGGCATTTTTCACTAATTCGCTTGAATGAATGAAAATGTAAAACTCACTCGAGCATGGATGCCAACATATTACCACATTCCATTTCTATTTTAACATTGAAAAATGCGTAACGCAGCGTAATAAAATGCGTGGTACGCGTTATATTACATGATTTGTGTTGGAGCACATTCCTTTTACTATTCTAGTAACTCTTTGTATTTTGATCTTCTTATTTTTAATGTCGTCAAGTCGTCAACATCCCAAACAAAGCATCCTAAATTTTCTCCTTTCAACTCCATGCTTTTCTCATAAGCGTGCTTGTTTCAATGTCAAGAGTAGAATTTGCTTTGTGGTTATGAGAAGATATGGAATCCGGTGGAGTAAGTTTTGGCAACTTTTTGGCGCTTAGGCGTCGTCAGTCTCGCCTCTCTGTCTTCTTCCGCAAAACATCTTCTTTTCTTGCTTTGCTTTATGTTTACCGTAGGTTGTCACTGATCTTGGTCTTACAACTGTAGTTTTGTTGTAATATGTATACATAACAAAGTATTATTTGAAATATTTATTGCAACTATTGCACAACAAGAAGCCGGTTTTTATTGTACGAGCGAATCTTTCTGCTGACATTAAGCAACAAGCATTTTCTTCCTTCCTTCCCTGTCACCGAAAAACGGATATCTCTAAGAAAAGCATTTATCGTCTAAAACTATTGAATTTTTGCAAGTAACCAAGAAAAGGTAAATTAATGCAGACAACAAATTTCATTTTTATTGACTTTTGTAGTGACATTATCATGTCTTGTACCTTTAAATCAGTAGTGTAATGAAATCACTCTGTTGCTAGCTGTTGTACCGGTACCACTTACGGTCACGTTTATTGACACACTGGTTACGTTTTGCAAATTGTTGTTAAGCTCAAACTCTCATCTCATCAGAACTTGATACACCACCACATCATTTGCTTGATACGCCTCCAGTGTTTCCGTGTACCATTTTCCTTTCTGTATTGAATTTGCTTTTTTAAATGTCCATTTTTTGTGACCTTTGGTCAGACACTTTTGCATGCATCCTCTAAAAACCGCTACTTCTTGACAAGATTTATTTTACAGGAAGTAATATCACATTTTCAAAGATGAGAAAGAGATTGCAAGTCGCATAACTTGTATTAAACAGCCATTTAGGGAAAAATCCTGTTAGATTCCAAACATCCAATTGAATAGTCATTTCTTGAAACTTTTTTAGAATCAATGTCAACAGCAAAGTGCATGTTGACTTACCATATTTAGTTGTCTTCAAAAATAATAGGCATATGCAATAGTTTCATTTGGTGTTTATTCTATGGCTATTATTAACAAATTAAATGCTGCTGACCATTCTCAGTAATTCATTTTAAAAATCGGGTTATTGCATGTTACGCATTTATTGGTTTAATTTTCTATTCATGCTGCGAATACAAATTAATTCAGGTTTTTACCTTGCCTGGTTGTTTCGTGCCTCGATTCAATTTTGCAAATTCAGTCTTCAAAATGGCAACTCACATCCGAAAAAGAAGTGATTATTTAAAATGCAATAAAACTGGAAATGCAAAAAACACCAAGCAAGCAATCGTGACTACCTATCTTCTCGTCCATCTGATGATGATGGTGATAAAATATTACTTTCAGCATCATCAGCAAACCAACAACATCCATCATTTGAAATATTGTATCCACAATCCACACTCGGCAGAACGAGGCTAGATTTTAAAATGAAGGTAAAACTGGATTCGGATTGAACTCATTGGATCGAATTTCAGAAAGTGAGTAGGGAACTTAATTATATGCCATTAATCAATCAGACTAGTTTGATTGACCAGTGTATATCTCTTGGAAAATTCTCAGTTAGGTTGAAAAGTCAGATTGAGAATCTCTGAAATTATTCTATTGAATTTTGGTAGCAATTTGCAAATAGGTACTTCTTCCTTCTCACAACATACTGACTTTTCTGTTTTTGCAAACTTTGCCATTTTAGCGATTTCAGCCTATTTTGGCCAATGGCTCATTATCATATTCATACAAAGAAAATGTGCAGACTGCTCATTCATCAATAAAAATTTATTCTTCACTCAAATCACCCTACAACAAGCCAAACTGCCACTTTTCATATGATGTGTGTAAACAGCCAATCTGTCGCTACAAAAAAAACAATGTCAATGCTGACATTTATTTTGCCGTCCTCCTATATATCGTTTTTTAGAGGGTGGATAATATGGAATATAAAGATCAAAGATCAGATTAGTTACTACAGTTTTACGATTTACACTATTTATAACACCTAACAAGTCATCATCATCAAATCATCATTGACTATCCCATCAATCTCAACTTCGTCATCATCATATTTTGCCGCATTATAACAATCATAATCATCGTATCTTGTAAAAAATCTCAGTAGGTTACCTATTTTACCACTTGAGCACAACTAGTCACTCACTCGCTCGACTTAATATCTCCCTACCTTGTACAAGCTGCACTCGCACTCTGCACTTTACATCCTATCACTCTACTCACCACCATTTAAAATACAATGCATAATTGTGAAGGTGTTGCCGGAAAATTTTTTAGCCACTCACATCATCATCAATAATAATATGTAGCAGCAGCAGCAAGCAAGGCAGTTAGTGAGTTAGTTAGCAATTGTAATAAAAATTGATACAGCTTTTGCTGTAAAAGTACTTGGAGTTGAAAACAAGCTACCGAACGAAACGAAAACAATGCAATTGAAAAAATTAGTCCCTTTCCAGACAAACGTACTTTGTTTACGACAGACAGAACGCCGACATTTGACACACCAGCAATAAATCATTACTTCGTTATATTGACAAAAATCACGTACAATCGAGCTAATTTATTGTTAAAATCATAACGTTTTTTCGAGCACGTATTGGAGTCGCTGAAGCTGTTGATCATCATTGATCAATTTTATTCGGATGTGATAACGGTATGATAAATGGTGGTGTAGGGCAAAAAAATACGACAATGTAATCTGAAGAGAATGGATGCTTTATCAATTACGGGTTATAGATCTAATAAATCTTTTGGTTTTTTATGGATATACATGATACTAACAACAACAAGGCATCAAAAAAATTAGGCATTATAATTTTAGCTACTGATGGCGACGTGACACTTTAATCAGTCATTATTAACGGAACTACCGCTATCCTAAAACAAGATGTGGTGCTGCTCTAAACTAAGCCTCAAACCTTAACGAGAGATGATTGAATTCCGCAAAAATTTACCTGTTTGAACTTTTATCAAGTAAACTTGCTTCTCTTCTGCCCGGTGCTTACCTGCTGCCAACGAATAAATGAAGAAGGAGATTTTTTGTCATTCTATCTTTGTGCTTGACCAAATGAGAAAGGAAGAGCCTGTTGCTGCTGAAAGGCCGATGATACTTGAGGAATTCGTATGTGAGCATGTAGTAGTCGAAAATATTGTTCAAGATGTTCGCTAACAGTACTGTATTCTATTGTTGCATCTTTACACTCATTCCTAAGAAGATCCATATCTACCTAATGCGATACTCGCACATTTTTTGAACACAATAATGGTATAAAAAGCAAAATAATAATAATCAAGCTGTTTGGCTGACATATAGACCGTTGTTTCTCTGAGGAAAACCGAAAGGTGAGTAAATGGAATGGAATGAAAAGTTTTGGTATGCTAGATTGATTCTATGCCAAGATACTTTGAAAAAGAGGGACATGATAACATTGCATTGCAAAGTTGAAGCAAGATGATACTTGAGGAATTCGTATGTGAGCATGTAGTAGTCGAAAATATTGTTCAAGATGTTCGCTAACAGTACTGTATTCTATTGTTGCATCTTTACACTCATTCCTACGAAGATCCATATCTACCTAATGCGATACTCGCACATTTTTTGAACACAATAATGGTATAAAAAGCAAAATAATAATGATAAAGCTTTTTGGCTGACATATAGACCGTTGTTTCTCTGCGGAAAACTGAAAGGTGAGTAAATGGAATGGAATGAAAAGTTTTGGTATGTATGTTAGATTGATTCTATGTCAAGATACTATGAAAAAGAGGGACATGATAACATTGCATTGCAAAGTTGAAGCAAACTGCAAAATCTATGTAAGCTATTGGGCAGAGTTGGGTACTAGATATACTGCAGTAGCGAAAATACTAAGTCAGCGCCAGTAGTAAGTAGCATTTTTTCTACTAGTACAGGTACTTTTACTTGGAGAAAAAATACAAATACTGGTGCAAGTACTGAAACTTCTACTGGAAGAAAAAATGACTCTGGTATTTACTGGAAAAAATATTGAAAATTTTGTTGCTGGTACTTGTATTGCTAGGCATAGTCGATGATACCCAACTCTGCTTAAGCTATTATGTATTTAGTGAGAAAACAACCGAGAATTTAGACAATTTTCTTTAAAAAAAATTTCAATAACAACTGAAGCAACTCGGTAATGGAAGAAAAAATGACTCTGGTATTTACTGGAAAAAATATTGAAAATTCTGTTGCTGGTACTTGTATTGCTAAGCATAGTCGATGATACCCAACTCTGCTTAATTTATGTATTTAGTGAGAAAACAACCGAGAATTTAGACAATTTTCTTTAAAAAAATTTCAATAACAACTGAAGCAACTCGGTATAGCACATGGTAATGAGTTATATAACAGGAAAAAAGTGAATTGCACAGTTATTTAGGTTTGGTATGCATAAGGTAGATAAAGCAAGCCAAAAAGGGACGACGTCAAGTTTTCATTATGTTCTGTCGTTACCTTTACGTTGTGAGTATTAAAAATGGAAAACTAAAAATGAGAATCATAATGATAACTTGATTATATATGTACATAGCTGGATTACTGAACCCTATTATTTCTTTATTTAAACTGCTGAAATTAAGTGCGGTTTTGGTTTTTCTTACACATCCGTGTACTTTTGCTGATGGAGCCTTTTATTAACAATCCTCCACATTCCTTTCAGAGCAAAACTTTTTAGATGTCGACAAACATCAAAGACGTCTCAGGAATGGAATGAATGACGACGCGACGCGCACGTTATAATGGTGTGGCTACTTAAACTTAAGTCATGCAGTGTTTAGAGGGTTAGAGCAAGCAGCACATAAACTACTGATCATGATGAAATTGAAGATCGTAATAATAACATATTAAGTAAGTTAGCGTACGTAGCATTTTGTAGATGATCATAATATGACGACAATGATATTACGTATTTATTACCTGTAAGTTGACTACATCCATATAAATAATACCTACACACTTGACTAAAGAGACTAGCTTGCTGCTTGGCATGTGAGAGAATTCCGTACAACTGCTTGTCTACCTGGTCTCTTCATTTTACTTTATTGCGTTAAAAGTTTGTCGAGGTCTGGGTCTAGGTCCTGTACAGAAAACACGCATGAAACAATCAGGATATCAGCTAGCATCTTCTGCATCATCGTCATTGTCGTGAGGTAGTAGTTAAGTAGCTCTTCTCCTCCTCATATCATCATCATTTTCTACTACTACCGTCCATCCGTCCGTCACCTTGTCCATATTACATCAGATCGCCATCTTATCAGCATCATTCTTCTCATCCTCAATGAAGACCACGCCAGGCACGCGGCCGCGCAAATCCTCTCTTTGGTTCAAGATCACTACCACAAATTCCAGTTTTTCCAGTGCCGGCTTAATGGACATAATGGTATTATCATCACCACCACCACCACCAGACAGACCATTTTATTAAGTTACATAATCTGGTGACTGTGTCTGCTAATCGGATGAAATCAATTGTGTTGTTGGTGAGCTGCTGATCAGGATCAAAGACGAGAAAAAAATTCCTGAAATTCCTTTCTTCCCATCTGATTCTCAGCTTCCGAAAGCATTTTGTTACATTTTTTGTATGAAAAATAAGTTACTTAAATAATTGGACTGGAATTCTTTCTTGGCGTGGCCAAAGAAAAGTACAAACACGGCATCATACACCAATTGCTCGTCGTGCTGTTCACTCTCAGTGGGTAGGTAGCTCATTCATTTCCATTCATTCATTCAACAAAGTATTTGTTTGGATATTGTTGGCCTGTCTGACTGAGAAAAAAAAATTGAACACGGTGTGGGTGCATTTTTTCAACTTTGTCTTCTTCTTCTCCTGCCTGATATCTTCTTGACAGAAAAGAACAAAAAGAAGAAGAAGAGCACCGAGCACCCTCCACAAGTCTTGTTGTTGTTGTTGTTGCTCATCATCATCGTCATCTTTCACACTGTAACAACGTGTCGTGTCAAGATCTTATAGCAGTGTTGCTGTTGTACTTGTGGATGCTTAGCAGAGAGCAACATCATCATCATCATGCAGACGAAAAAGATAATTTCATTGTAAAAGCAACGGTGGCACTTGTACCTTAACAGGCCATAAATCTTTGGCACGCTGCTGGAATCCTGGAACAGTGACATGTCCGGCTAAGTGATACGGACTACCGTAGAACGTACTCCCAAGCTCTACCCGTCATTGATTTATTCTGATGGCTGCTTACTGTGCTTACAGTTGTGCCATTGATACTGTTGTGTGTCGAGCAGTGCGAATCGCATTGGCTGGATGATCGAACGTTTTGAAATTAAATATAACAATTATTCCAAAGTAAAAACAGTTGTTTTATAGTAGTTTCTTTCGTTCCTGCACATTAACAAAATTAAAATTTCTCTTTATTCCTTGAATACAATCTTGCAATCCCTGAGGCAGAAACATTTGCTCCTGCTGCGTTAACACACTGGTTTGCTGATCGCGCAGTTTGACTGAGAAAATAAAAATTTCTACTGGAAGAACCAGAGATGCTCTGGCATTGTAAAGTGCAAAAGTGTTTATTTAACAAGAAATAAGAGATTTTTTTTACATGAAATAGTTGCTGAAACTTTTTATCAAAAGAGTATACATTTACTGGAAAAAATATAATAATGTACCCGAAAAATACAGCAGCGGAAATTTGTCATTGTGCTTCTCTTATTCGTTACAGTTTAGCTGTACTTTCATTACAAAAGTTTATCTGTACTGCCGTTACACTAAAAGAACAGTTTTTTGAATCATTAGTGTATCCGTTTGTCTCATCGTGAAAGGAAAAAAAAAACTTCTCTTATTCGTTACAGTTTAGCTGTACTTTCATTACAAAAGTTTATCTGTACTGCCGTTACACTAAAAGAACAGTTTTTTGAATCATTAGTGTATCCATTTGTCTCATCGTGAAAGGAAAAAAAACTTTTTTTCGAGGCAGATCTACATTATGCATTTAATGCTCGCCAATTATGTAGTAAGCTTTTGAAAAAAACTTGCTGCTGCATAAAATTTTCTGTTCAGTCAGACTCAAAGACAAAACTTTTTTGTCTTCCTTTTCGTTGCACACATAAATTTTTGCAGAGAGAAACAAAGAAAAAGGATAAGAGGAGCACGACGACCATTGATGTAGCAGCAGCAGTAGCAGTAACCCAAGTAGAGAGAACTGTATTTGGATAGACTGTGGAGACACATGACCTCCAGGCATATCAATTATTTTTTAGCAGTAAAGTCGTCGTCGTGGCCTCCTTTCCATAGACGTCATAGCTCATCATTGCACACGTAATAGTACTCCAGCGATACCGAAATAAAAATGGCTTCCTTTTCTTCATCATTTTCATCTTTATTGGATTGGAAGCTGGCGATGTTGTCTTCAGGACTTTTTGTGTCTTCATCTGGAAGGCAAAACCAGAGGAGGAGGAGAAGGAGATGCACCTCCAACAAATATTTTACGGTAAGTTGAAAAATTTATAGCAGTAGTGTATGTATGTAAATAGTTGAGTACGTACAGCAGCATCAGCGGCAGCAGAGGATTAAAAAAGAGGAACTTATTCTTCCAGCAAACTTTTGTTCTTATGCAAAATGCATAAATCACTTTTTTCTTTGACTTTATAAATAATATGCATCCAGTTTGAGCCTCTTTTTTAAGTAAAAGAGCAGAGAATAATATTATGAGTACTTTTTGCCGTCATAAATTTGCTAGAAAAGTCAGAGACTTTTTCTTGATTTTGAGAAGGAAAAAAGCACCTCGCGAGCACGAGCTTACTATTTTTGTGTTCTAATGCGACTGGCGTCTTTTCAATGTATTAAATGCAAATAATAAAAATGGTAGACATCAACATATTAAAAATATATAGAATTCAGCTCAGTGTTTAAATTACAATATAAAGTAAACGCCATCACACTGTCGTCAAATCACAAAGTTAAAAAAGAAACTTGAAAAACTATTAAAGCTAAAAATTTGCTGCAAGCGTAAAAATTTTTGCTGAAAAAAAATCAAAAGTAGTGAATTTATGCTAATGACGCAGTCATGCATGCATTTATTCCCATAATAAGTAGCGCCAGAGGATTGTCTTGTCCCTCTTGATGACTCAAATGTATTGGTAAAACTTGAAAAAAGATCTTTTTGATGGCAGAGAATAAGTAGGATCAGCTAGCTAAAAACTAAATGACCACACAATGTAAACTCAAATCATTTTATTGGATTCAGGAACCAAAATATTATATGGCTTCCACGAAGATGATAATTCTAAAATTTGTGTTTCACGTTTATTTATATTAGGTAGTACAAATTAAATGCATGGATGACTATTTCATGCCTTAAACGTCTATAAACACGTGCGCCAAAAAAACTATCATAAAACTGTACATTCATTAAGATACCTTGTTTAATTTGTGGTACAAATTTTGTACTCGCATCTACCGTGCACAGGACACAATCAAGTTTAAATTAGATTCAGTTCCTTTAAAATACATATTCCATTAGAGTATAAGTAGCTGGAGCTAGTGCTAAAAGCAGGCAAGCTAGACTGATTTTTAAAGGCACAAACTGAAGCACGACGCCAAGTGGGCGTAGCATGGACTTTTAAAATAAAATGATAATACAACAAGGAGGAAAACCACTTTTGGATCATTTACTTGAAGAGAGCAGTTGAGGTTGAGAAGTATTGCAGCAACT
>JAANSP010004403.1:0-10227 GCA_036850745.1 Homidia socia
TCCAGAGTCACAGCAAGTCTTGGTCGTGCCATCGTTTCTCCTTCCATCCAAGGCTCATTACTTGTTGGATTTATGAATTCAGACCTGCACACAAAAATATTATAACTTATAACAATTGTTAAACCCTCAATAAGCAACAATAGCAACTCAACCAACTGCTACTTAAGAACATCAGTGCTAATAATGCTATAATAGTCATCATTATTATAATGCACATAATATATAAGTAAACTGATCAATAATACAAGTTGCATTTATTTTTTATATTCGATTCTCCGTTTTTAATATAGCTTTATGTAGTAGCATTCTTATGCAAGAGAAAAGAGGATAATGATGAATACTCTCCATTGTTATATTTTTTAAAGCTTTTTACATTTATTTCTATACTTGCACGCTAAATCACATTATCAACCGATATTAAAAGCGTCTAGCCTGTAGACATTCTCTCTCCCTGCATCAATACACCGTATTATATATTTAAAAAATCGCTGACTCGCTAAAAATATGCAAAATAAAATTGAGGCATTTTGTCCGATTCCGAGAAATGGAATCGCATCAACGAAGGAGTATAGCAGCGCATTCTTGTCAAATATTCATTTTCGTTGCCTCGCTGTTGAATTGAAATCAATTTAGGTTGTACAAGTGCAAGTTACCGTACTACTGAAGAAAAAAATCTATATTTTTGCAAAGTGGGTACTTTCGGTTTCCTCCAATTGCGGTAGCTTTATACCACACCACTCATGGGTGTATATACACCTAGTTAGATATAATATTAATAATAGGAACATCATCATCATCATCCAAAGTTCACTTATGAACTTTGCATACTCTTTTGTAGTGATGATAAGACGGAGAATACGACGAAGACGAGGATGGTGGGTGAAAACGGAAAAAAAGAAACTCATGTCATTGACATGAGAAATAGAAAGAAATAGTGTTTGACTGGTAGGATGACTAAAAAAGAGATTTTTTTTGATGCTGCCGCTACCAAAAACTTTATGCAAGATGGTACATGGAACTGATTTCTTTCATAATAATAATGCTTAGTTGTATCTGGAGGTAAGAGAGTGGAAGGAGAAGAGGAAACAAAAGTTTTCTTGAGATAAAATTATTATTGAAGATAAAATCAGAGCGAGGGAGAGAGAGAGAAAGTAGACTGGTGGTGGTTAGGACGGTGGGGATAATGATGAATAAAATACCTCAAGATAGGATCCGCCCTGAGCTTTTGCTCGTGTTCTCGGAGAGACTTGGCCAATTGCTTGCTTACGCTAAATCCATTGAGAGCAAGGTCTTGAGAAAACTTAACCAAATCTGCCCATGCCACCCTGCCAAAGTTTTGATGAGCCACCCATAAACCTGCCACTTCTCCAGGGATTCCTACAGCGAGCCCACCTGCGGCATTTTTTTTAAAAAAAAGAGAGATAAAAATAATTGCAAACGGAAGAAAATGAGTTAAAAAAGCAATCAAATTAAAGAAAATTAAGCTGCATAGAGTATTTTTAAAGCACAAGTTCATCCCATCTTTGCAAAAGCTCCATTTTTCAATTTAATGGCTCTCGTGCATAAAAATGGATATTGAAATTTTGTAGGTGAGCGGGTGTCTCTAAATTCCTTAAAAACTCACCGGAGACTGAAGACATTTGATCCATCTCGTAAACATCTGGATTCACTGCAAGTGGCACCGTTTCTCTGGCATTGACAGCGTGTACTTGACTCCCGTTGTAGATCACCATAAAAAGCCCACCGCCAAGTCCGCTACTTTGTGGGTGCGTCACTCCAACACACAGAGTCATTGCTACCGCCGCGTCCACCGCTGAACCGTTAAGATTTTGAAGGACATTCCTATGAACAGGTTAAAAAAATATACATAATGACTTTGGATATTTAAATCACTGCTGTATACTTTTCACTTTCAAGTCACGTACTTTCCAATATCTGAGCAAATGTTGGAGTCTGAGCTCACACCGGATTTTTCATACTGAGCGAGTAGAGAAGGGGACGGGGCGAGTAGAGACGGAGGATCTTCCGGAGTTAGGACGGATGCTGCTCTGGCGTCTAGTAGAGGTGGAAGCGTTATTGCTAGTGTTATTCCTATGGAGAGCACCACAAGTACCAAGGTCACCACTACCACCATGTACAACTGTCGCTTCTTTTTTCTATTTCATAACAAAGCACATTTTAAAAAACCAAAGGAAAACAATACAATGCACAGAACACACATAATAATTTAATATTATTATAAGCCTGCACACGCAGATGGCAGAAAGAAAATAAATGAATGCATGCAAGCATGTTTCTTTTTATTTTCTAAATTTTACTTGCCTGTTTTGCCAGTGAAGTTCTTCCAAAATGCTATTTTCCTTGTAGCTCCCGTAAAAGGGATTCTCTCGTTTCTCAACGAGCCTTGACTTTTCCGAAAACATTGTCACCACCACAATAAAAAACGAGTACACAGAGCACAGCAATAATGAGTGCTTATTATTATTTCAAAGGAAATGTTCTACTTTCTTTCAGAAAACAAAAGAATTTTTTAAAACTCAAAGTAGCATTTTTGTACTTAAAATTAATTGTTCCCTCGTCCCTGGATACTAATGCTACTACCAACCAACGACAAAGGCAAGCAAGGGTGTGATGATGAGTACACAAACTGTGTTTAAAGTGCAGATAGTAAGAGGACTACTACTGTATATTCAATTCAACTTCAAATTTCTTGCATAATTAACGTCGTCACTTTTACTCTAGTTAAAAAGCATGAGCAGTTATTTATTAATGCTATCATCATCATTGTAGCTTTTAACTGTTATGGGTTGGCTTGTAGTAAGAATATCCCCAAATGAAACTATTATCATGTGATGTGACAAACTCAAACAAGTATCACTTGATCAGTTCGCTTCTATGTATGCACTTATCATACTGTACAAAAATAATATGAGTAAAGTTTGTTGTGATTTATCCATAACATAATATGCTTGCTTTAATTTTATAAAATGAATGCGGACAACAACGGATTCAACAAACTTTGATACAATGCATTCATTGATATGTAGGTAGACTATCATCACGAAGATAAAATTTTTGTTAAACATGAAACGACGACAAGACAAGCTTTTTGAAATCACTCTGTATAGCAGCGAGTAATAACTGAGCAGCTAATCATTTTAACGTGAATGAGGAGGAACAGTTTTTGTCTTACTTTTTTCCATTTTCCAATGCATCAAAACCATTATTTGCATAAAAACGGGCACATAATAATAACAGTGCCTGCTCTCTGTATAGGCATCTCAAAAAAGAAGGAGAAAACGACTGCGATTATTATCACCATCGTCATGTGCTTGTCGTCGTTATTTGTTTAACAAGATAACAAAAACTTACATACCCATCCATACCATACCAACGTATCACATATCATGAGGTGAGGATGATGATAAGAAATGAAATGCCAACAACAGGAACAAATCGTTTTCGTGTTGCTTCTTCCCGATTCTAGTGGCCCCTTAAAAATCGCTACTTGATGTCACCACTGCATCGCTCCATACCACATTATTCTGTGCCATTCCTCTGCTTTCCATTATCCAAAACTCGACTCTGTACGGTACTCTGGGTCCCAGAGTCTGGGAATTCATATGCAGAGTATTTACAAGCAGCAGAGAGGAGATATGCCTATAGAAAAAGGTAAATGGTCACGAATATCACGATCACGGTGATATGTGACCATGATCATCATTACTGCATTGATTATCCGTTGTAAACTAGCAGAATTTCCAGTACAATTGGTGCATGTAAGAATATAATGGAAACTCACTCATGCATACACAGCCAGATCAATGCTTTATCTTTTTTTATTTTTTTAAATAATGGTTATGGAACTAACAATAATAAAGTAGAATGATACATAAAATTACTATAAGATACTATTAATGCTGCATAGGTCATAATTTGTAATAATTATTAAAGTACTCTTATTTGGCATCATTGGACAAAAGAAAAACTAGACTTGTTTCCTTTTACAACTTACAACTAAGCATAAATATGCGTGCACACAACACCATCATCATCATCATTACCAGAAAATTATATATCACACCATTATAACAAAATTTGATGAAACATAATAATATTAAAACTAGAATAGCATTGCGTCAAGGAGATAAACGGTAAAAATGACTATATACTTTTTCCAGCCAACTTTTGAAATTTTCACTGTAAAAACGTAATTAAAAATCTTGTAGTTTCCATTATAATTTATATTATATCACTATATCTATACACAACTATGTTAAATGTTAACAAAAAAATCTCACAATCAGTTTGTGTGTGTATGTGTAGAATTGACAGCGAACAATATTATCATGTAAGAAAGGCACCATGCATATAATTTTAGTTACCAATTGTTCCATAGTATATAAAAAATCCATTTGCTGTTGCCGCATATACTAATGATGTTAATGAATGAAATGACTATATAGCAAAGGAACGAAATAGATTCTTGAACCAACTGTCATCACTTTCCCCCTTTCTTCTCTTCTCACTGTCTCGCTCTTTGTATCTCTCGGTTTGTCTAGAATGTCTTGTTGGTTTTTCCCATTAGATTGTGTTTGAAGTTTCCACAGAGGAGGAAGCAACGGCAGCCGAGGAGGATGCCAAGGCTGGAGGAAAAAGTCGAAATGCAAAGGCGCACTGTACTTTGCACACATGATCTCTGAGTATTTCACCAGATTGGAAGGATCGGGACAAGCGAATGCAATTATCTAACTTTCATCGACTGGCACAAAGGCTGGTTTGGTTGGATGGAGAATGCATGGACAGAGAACCGAAAAGAAAGAATGAAAGAGAGTGGAATATTATCACCGTCATTCTGCATGCATGCATAACAAGAAAAGATGGTGGAAATGTTTTTCTTTCTTTCTGTTGAACATACCCCTTCCTTTGAACAAAGGCACATGACACACGGACTCACTCTGACAGCCGTTCCCAAAGTAATGTTCTTTCCGTTCATTTCACACTCTGTGCGATCTCTCCACAGCTCAAGGTCTACTTCCGGTAAGGAATCACATGGGACACGTGGGTTGCTGGAGTGAAGAGAAAAAAGTATTACCTTCACCATTCTGGGTTCAATTCGACTCAATTCATTAGTATTATATTTATTATTAGTATTTTTTGATTTTTTTCTAACAGAAATTGTTCTGGAAGATCCAACGCCGCTCTTTGTATAAGCTGAATGCTATCTGAATTTTGACAAATGAGCTTAGCCAAAGAGGATTTTCTAATGGAACCAAGTTGTGCAAAGTTAAATCTTGTAAGAGGCTCTGCATTCTCATACCAAAAACGATCACACGAACGAAGAAGGTGGAACTGCCTACCGATGATGCATCCAAACGTGGGTCCCACCACACCACCTTTCAACGGTGTCTCTGCCAAGCCCTTTAAAATTATTTTGAATTAGTATGCATGGTAAGAATTAAGAAAATTTACCAAAAATTTTTTACATGCTAAAATACAAAAAATCAATTCCCACCCCTGGAAACAAGTCAATGTCATCCACCGACGCATAAATTTTCTTGAGCTTCTGAACAAGTCTCGGTGATATCTCCCCACGCAGGTCATCAAAACTCCGAGCTTTGGTCAAGTTGCAAATTGCCCTGTACTCGTTGTAACCAGGAAGCCCATGGTCTCTCGCACGTTGAATATTCAACGCGGCCAAGTCCATACCAGAGAGAGGTGCCTTTTTCTCCTCAAACAAGTGATTAGTTACCTCTTCGGTAATAAAGTTATCCAGTGTTTCCATCGGCGTGTTGGCAAGACCGTACAACAGCTCATCTACCATACCCACTTCGAACAAAAGATCGGGGTCAAAAAAAGTGTGTCTTAGCTGCACACTCGGTTCTCTTACTCTCAAGTCTGCGGCAAATCTTTTGAAAGCTGGCTTCAAGAGACTGTGTCCAAATCGAAACGCTGCGGTGGCAAACTCATTGACTATGGTTGCATCACACGTGGCATCATAGCCGTGAAAGTAGTCCTCTGGAACCAGCTCCAAACTGTACTTGTGCACTCCATCCCACCCTAAAATTCTCGGCAGGAACTCGCCGTACGTGATGTGCTGGGTCACTGCTGACAATATCCGTCGGGCGTGTTGGTACAAAAGCTCGTCCTCCCAGTGGGGATTCATTCTCTGCAACTCGGATACCATCCGGTTGTGCTCTCTTAGCCACATGGTATGGATGGCAGCTAAAGCTGGTTGTTCACTGCTTCTCAAATCCCCTGAATAAAAAATATTATTTCACCATTATTTTAAATTTAATAAAAAAATTGAAATACAACGTAAACATATTTTTGTCCTTTTCACCTGCTTCGAAACAAAGTCCACTTTGCGCTTTACATTCAGGATGATTAGGCGTTTGTGGGAGCAGGTCTTTATATTGATGTCCTGCTGGGTGAGTGGTGACATTTAGTCGACCACCAATAAATGTGCGAAGTTTTTTTGCTTCGCAAGTATCCGACCCGTATGTATGACTGGCATCCAAGTATGCTGTTACTTGGTTTAGCTGCTCACGTACGCCTACGCAAATATAGTAAAATGAGCATTTTCTATGATGGGTTGGGAATAATATTTGTGCAAGTAAGAGAGAAGCGGATCATGAGAAGAGGCAGAGATTACTGAGTAGATGAGTTGCTGGTTGTTATTACCTAATGTAAGCTGTCCCGGGAGGGATCGTATAAAATGAAGACAAAAAGGTAATCCTGTGGTGGCATTGAGCTTTGGAAAGTAGGGGTCCCCATCCGGAATTGTAATTGGCCAACACTCGGGATGAACTGTGTCTTTGGAGTCACATTTATGGCAGTCGAGGATTGAGCCTCCAAATCCTATTATAAGTTGTCGTAATGAAATCAACATGAAAATTGAAAAAAATTGAAAAAAATGAAGAGTATATGCATGTTTTAGTGTGTACCTCTGTTCATTGGAGTGTGAGTCAAATCATGATCGAGCAGTTGAGCATACTGCATGAGCAGTAGAGAATATCGTTGATGTGGAACGCTGATGTCATCGTGCACCTCAAATGAAACGAGTCTCGCACTGGGAAGCTCTGTTCCCAACACCGAAAGGGATCTTGGCGTTTGCAACCCATCTCCATATTCTGGTGAGACCATTCTCTTAAAAGCCGTAAATGCCTTTCCTCTATTTGGCTCTTTGAGATTGTTGCACCAGCCAGTAACGCTACGAAAAATGGAAGTGTGGTCGCAAGGCAAGTCATGTTCTCCACAACGCTCGTTTTTAGGAAGATCGGTGAGAGTGGACAACTCAATGGATGGTAAGGCGCTTAGCACATCTCGAACATCCCTGGTTACTGGATGAGAGTGTTCACTATCCTGCAAATCATCACTGCAAAAATTTGGACAACAAAAAACGAAAATTACAAACTGAAAACATTTAATTTTAAAAGTTTATTAAAATTTCGTTAAACAAAAAGTTAAAAAGTAATTATTTACCTGTGTCCTACAATCCCATTGAGAAAACGGACTGTGGCAAATTGAAGGAGAAACGAAGTATTTGCAATTTCCAGAGCTTGGGCTTTCGGCTTATTAAAGCCAAATGCGGTTCCCACTGGAGAGTGAGGATCTGCATCTTTATCTGAAAAATTTCATATAAAGAAGATAATCTTCATGTGTCCATATATTTAGGGCATCTAAAAATTTAATCTAATCATGATCAGCTTACGCTCTTTCCATAAATCCATTTCGTGCGTACGAAGCCTGGAAATATCCGAACGGGCCTTTTTAATCGCATCCAAAACCTTGGAGGATGGAATATTCTTTTCGTTTTTATCTGCATGCCATTTTGTAAAGTCGATCCGGCGAATGGCATCTCCCTCACAATGCATCGGGGAATTTCTGAAAATATTAATAACCGAACCACTGATTAAAAAGTAGCGAACAACAACAAATGCGATGACAATCATGCGTAGTAGTTGTGCATTTGAAAAATAGAATATTGACAAAAAGCCTACAAAAATGGATCCTTATCCAGGAACACTCTTGGTTGCACCTCATCAACTGCATTGCTAATGTCACAAATTATCCTTCCAAGAGTCACCTTTCTTATTTCCTGAAGTTGCTCTATATTAAAATATTCATAAAGAGAGATTGTAATTTTCCCGTTAGCATGTTCAAAAAATGCAAGTTTTATTATTCATAAAAATATACATGTACCTAAAGTAAAAGCAGAAGGTGGTAGGTCATTCTCGTACCAAAATCTATCGCCATTTTTTAGCTTTTGGTATTGTATTCCAAGCAAACATCCAAACGTGGGTCCCACCACAGCCCCTTCCTGAGGAAACTCTGCTAAGGCCCCGGAAAACAAGTCAATATCTTCAGCAGATCTAAATCGGTGGGGCAAGTTGAGACATCCAAAATAGTATTTTTTAAATCTTTAGGTATTTGGATTGGATTTTCATAAACATCATGAAAGAAGAATATCTTAAGGTATATATGTAATTAAGAGAGCATTTGTACCCATAAACCGACTTCAAAGCCTCAACCACATCCAACGGCATCGTGGTGTTCAGTTCAGAGAAATCTTTGACATGGCCTAAACCACACAGTTGGCGATAGAAAACGTAGCCAGGAAGACCATGATCTCTGCCCTGCTGTAGTAGTTGTGCAGCCAAATCCAATCCTTTCACAAAGTACAAAATATTATGGGATAAGCACATTAGGCATAGATAGCAACAAATGATAGCAAAGTCTTTCTCACTTTTCCTTTCTTATAGTTTATACTTTCATGCAGTGAGTTTGTGTACCTCGGAAAGGATCTGTCTCAAACATGCGATTTGTCATGACGTGATTTATAAATTGATCTTCACTTTGCGCCTTTCCCCTCAACAAGCCCCTTAAGAGTTGATCCAACACTCCATTTCGGTAAAGATCAAAAGGAGAGTAGAAAGAGTCGGAAANCAAGCCCCTCAAGAGTTGATCCAACACTCCATTTCGGTAAAGATCAAAAGGAGAGTAGAAAGAGTCGGAAATGCTCTTTTCTGCCAGTTTCTTCCAATTCTGTACAATTGTTGTAACATGGTTATTATTATTGCTACTAGATGATCATTTTCATTTAGCAGCAACAAAAGCAAGCGGTGGTGGTGACAGAAATATGTATTATTAGTTTTAAGTGTGCACCGAGTCATATAAAGCCATAGACTTTGGCATCAGCGAAGCAAAAAACCAGAGTGCAGCCGCGGCGACAGCATTTAAAACGCCCACGTTCGTGTTGATATCATAACCATTGTAAAATCCAAAGCTTTGTGTCTTGAGTCCGTAGTCTGTGACAACAGTCTGACCAAGGATTACTGGAAGGTATTCGTTATAAGTAATGTGCTGGATCTCTGCAATCACCACTCGCCTTGCTTCCTGGAACAGCACCTCATCCGGCCAGTGAGGATTCACCAAAGTTAGCTCCCTCGCGACGCGGTTGTGCTCTCGAAGCCACATTGTATGCATTGCAGCAAGGCCAATGTGCTCGTTAACTCGCTCATCTCCTGCTTTGAAACATCTGCAACATTTTGAGAAAATGAGGGAAACTGAACAAACCAAGTGAAAAGTAGAACGAAAAAAGCAGAGTAATTTCTTTCAACGCGTAATTAATTATTCATTCACTCATTCATCTAGTCATTCATCATCTCTTCATTTAATCACGTGGAACTACTCTACAGCAGCAGAGTTAAGTTACTCTCCTCAGGTAAATGTGGCCAAAGTGTTTATTTATAAAATGGCTACCTGAAATCTCCTCCTGATGATTTACAATACACAGAGCTGTTGCCATCAGAAGGCAGCAGTTCACCAGCTCCATCCGTCGGACCCAGTGCTTGAGCTCGGAGCAAGCCACCTTGAAACAGTCGGAGTTCCTCCACTCGTTTTCTGGTTGTTCCATAAATATGGCTACCATCCAGAAAGCTTGACGCCTGGTTAATTTGCTCCCGAGGACCAAGCGTGCATCCAACTCTTGGGGCAACACTAGATCTCACGTACTCTTGACATATTTGCTTACCCACCTTTCCATAGAATGGGTCATTCTCCGAAATTCTAATGGGGTAGCAGTCCGGATGGAAGTTTTCAAATGTGACCCCGCAGCATTTAATGGGGGAACCGTCGTGGCCGGCCGTTTGAGGCGTGTGTGCAATGTCATGGGAAATAAACTCGCCCCACACAACGGTCAATGCCATAATATGTGCGTGAGGA
>JAANSP010004404.1:0-10227 GCA_036850745.1 Homidia socia
ATTGGCGTTAGCAAATATGGAATTTCATTTTTACATTTACAGCAAAATGCCAAAAACTAGCATACAATGACAAATTTTTGAATTTTTGAAAGTAGAAGGATATGAAGCAGGATTTGAATTCTTATACCAAAGAACTAGCAGAAATGCTTTGTCTGGACTGTGTTCTGATTCGAACTGAGAATAGGTACCAAGCTCTAAATATAAAAGACAAAAATAGTATACTATAAAACGCCTTGAAAAATCTGATACCCTACTAACTACTTGTTTCATAAGTGGCAAGTGGTAAATGTAGCAACAGTAGTCGAAAGCATGAAAGATGTACTAGTCAAAGATGAATAAATTTGACAGGCGACGGAACATTTCCAAATTTGAAAATGTTCACTTCGCAGAATGAGCGGTGAAAGAAAACATTACCTTATTAGCATATCAGCATAATATCCAACAGTATACTTTTTAAACCATTATTGTGAATAGGTAAGTCTGAAGATTTCTGTTATCTATCATTAACATTAACAATGCTTTTAGCACATTTAATTTGAAAATTATGATATGACCAAAAATTGCGGAACATGGGCTGAGGTAAATTGAAAATAGATTGAGATGACCAATAATTTTGACATTTTGTACTAGTTTCAATTAATCAATTTCATACTAGGCTCGGGAGACTCAAAACGTGTAATTGATCTAAATACCTAAATGCTAAATGGTAGTTAAAAAATCAGCAGTAAAAATTGCGTTACGGCATGTTTTTTATGTCGCGTGTCCTTGAGCTTCCATATACGTGACCTAACTAGGTACATTAATATTGGTCATTATTTTAGTCCCGAAATGCAGGCTCACATTAATTAAAGCAATATACATAGCACGTTAAAGTAGTCAATAAACAAAAGCAACAGATAATAAAAACTATCCATTTTTGGCAAAAATTAACTATTTTCTCGCATCATCATCCTGGTTTAAATGTTTACGTTTATGTATCTCTGTGGGCAAATCACAAAACAGGTCAGGCAGCTAAATGCGCCTATCTAGTGACGATAAAGAAGAAAAAAATTACAGCTAATACTCACATCATCATCCTGGTTTAAATGTTTACGTTTATGTATCTCTGTGGGCAAATCACAAAACAGGTCAGGCAGCTAAATGCGCCTATCTAATGGCGATAAAGAAGAAAAAAATTACAACTAATATCGATATCAATAAAAGCTTAATTGATAAAATTGGCTGGCTTTTAGTTAGGCATTTCATTCTCAGCTCTCCGCCATTATGCTCGGAAGATGTTGTTTGACGATAAAACGCCTAGAAAATTAAGTATGAAAGCATGCAAGACACTGCAACTTTTTGCACGCTATAGAACAGAACTGACAGGCCATGTTGTTGTTGTTATCTAAATATATATTTTCTCCAAATTTATGCAAAAGCAATGAAAGTACATGGATGTACACTAAACATAAACTCTCATAACTGTCATCAATTCAACATTTTAACTGAAGAAGGTCTGGAGGCAAAAGGCAGTACAATTTGTTCGAAAACACGAACAGTATAAATATAGTACTTTGACCAAAAATTTGATATATAAATAAATAGCTGGTTTTAGACGTGGAATGGACGATAAAAAATATTTTCCGAAATATTTTGTTTCTTTTTCTAACATGCAAAAAATGCCATCTTAGCATATCTTTGCGCATCTTGTTTGTTTTTCACAGTTTATGTGGCCACTAAAGGACAGTTTCAGCCATAACTTGGGTATCTTGATCATCAAATCACCATTTTCATTGCTCATTGAATGTTTACAAATTTGGAAGGTTTTTTTGTGTGCATCTCACCTATTCTTCTTCACACTCTGACAAAAGTAACAGAGGAAAAGGTTAAAATGACATAAATCCCTATATGCAGTATGATTGTGCCAAACTGCCAACTTAACTTAATATAGGCATCGTCAGGCATTTTTAGTTTTAGACACTGCACTTGTGATAATAAGAATATAAAATGATGGTGATTGTGGTGGCGAACTTCAATCACAAATACTATCTGTATTACGTGCAATAGGTAACTTTTGTTGAAGATATAACGCAATATGGACCTCAATGGAAAATATTATTACTACGACGCAACGTTAGTATTCTAGAAAAGAAGTAACAACAAGTAACAACAATGGTCTTGTAATATTGATGATCACTGCAAAAAGTGCAAAACTTCGACATGATGATCATGATAGTATGATGATGATGATGACTAGTGGAAAGGATATATGCATCTAATCTCTCTCTACATGTGTACAACCAGGTAAACAGTGGTTATGGATTGCAACTTGTATTTTCAGCTTTTACGAATTATTACGCAGTATGTCAGCTTATCCAAATAGTGTAAATGTTCAGTTTGGACTTACGTTTGTACTTGGCCACACACGCACGCAACGCTTTTTCTAAAAAAACAGGTGGCTCATTAATTAATCCTATTTGGAGGAACACGATCTCAAAATCTCTGCGGCGAGAGAAGAAGAAGCAGAAGAAGAAGAAGGAAAACCTGCGTGCAGATTCAGGTAAGTTGCAATTATTGCAATGCTTATGTTCGGTAAAGAGTACGAAAAAAAGTTGCCGATTTTAGCAGTGTTTGGGTGGGTCTGCAAGCAGACTCTGCTTTATACAAGTTACTTGCTCATGAACAAGCTAGTTATCCACCTTTGACACTTTACTAATTAATTGGAGACAATTAAAGAAAAGTTATGTCACTTGGTGGAGTTGTAGTAGTTTGCCGCGTCATGTGAAGTTTTTTTGGTATTGTGTATTTAAAGTTTTATCTGCTTTATACAAGTTACTTGCTCATGACCAAGCTAGTTATCCACTTTTGACACTTTACTAATTAATTGGAGACAATTAAAGAAAAGTTATGTCACTTGGTGGAGTAGTAGTAGTTTGCCGCGTCATGTGAAGTTTTTTGGTATTGTGTATTTAAAGTTTGGGTAATGATGTGTAAAAATTGTGTGGTTTGCTGACTTTTGCAGATCATATTATATCCGTGCAGCAAAGAAGCAGATGAAAAAGTTGTCATCAGAAGCAGTAGTTGTGACGTGCTAATAGCTTCTTAAAAACATAAACTGCAGTGGCAGATTGTTTTAAAAAAAAAGTTTAAACGATCTGGCTGAAAATGGGAGTGACTTGAAAAGTTATCTTGGCAGTTTGAGTTCCATTTCTGTTTTCTGCCTAGTGTTCATTTAGTCTCCCTGTTTTACGCGTTGACGTACTTTCATTCCACCATTTACTGTGATTGGTGCCAAGTGGGGCAATGTGAGACGGCTAAATTTAGTGATAAATTAAGCTTTGGAACGGATAGCATCATCAGTATCCCCCAGGTACGAAAATTAAAATATAACTTTTATAATAATTATAACTTTTGAATGGTTAATGAATCCCATTTTGCACAACTGTAATAACGGAAGAAAGTTGACGGTTTATTTGTTCATCTTGAAGAAAGCTCAAAACTTGTTNTAATAAATCCCATTTTTGCACAACTGTAATAACGGAAGAAAGTTGACGGTTTATTTGTTCATCTTGAAGAAAGCTCAAAACTTGTTTTTGTAAAAACCCAATGGATCGCTGAAAATTGAAAATCTTTCATTTTCTGAATTATAAATGTTTAAACATCTTATGCAATTTCATGTTTTTTCAAACTTATCTGATCAATTATTATTATCAAAGCAATTTCATGCGTTTCAGTTGTGAAATTGTTCCACAACAAATGATTATTATGAAGTGGCTTTATGTTAACATTGGACGTATTTTTGTACATTGAAGCAAGCTTTGTCTAGTACTAAAGCTGCGGCTTTCAAACCCTGATTCAAATCCTGTAAGGAGCAAGGACAATGCCATTATAGCCATTGTGCATCTATACAGTTTGCATCTGCCAACGAACTTTTGATTGATTTATCATGCTTCAAGATGATTGCAATTTTTCAGGTGACCGTTTTTGCAACGTCATTCTTCTGTCAACTGACATGCAGGATGAATTAAATGAACCTTCAAATTATTCAGAGATCCTGTAATCAGTATAATACCAGCATTTTATTCAATTCAGAAGAAGCATGAGGGACTGTTGTAATCAAAACATACATTCACGAAACAACTATCCAAAATAAACTTTCGTCGTGTGATAGATAACACTGAATAGAGAGACAGTACATTCAGCTTGTGTATTAAAGGAAAGAATCCAATTTCAAATGCAAAAGTAAATTTAACGTAATAATTAACGTTGTGCATTTTAAGTAGACTGTCGGTGTGTTCGAGCAAAAATGCAAATAACGACATGCTTCAACTTTTGAAGAAAAATCTTATGTACACACCTTGAGCTACGTATAAATATTGTTAATAATAATAAGGCTGGTGGAAGTTGACGAGTTAGTTAGATTGTTGGACGATGATTGGATGGAAGGATAGAGGTGTAATTGAGGAACACGGCGCTCTTTGTTCATTTCATTGTGTTCGCTTTGCTGAACAAGTTGGAATTTGGTAATAAATGCATGACCATATTTATACGCATCTCACCTGCTGTTGCTGCTTTTGTAAATTTGCTACGTCTTCTGCTGACTGAGGTGAGTTGGAGGAATCATTGTTACAAGTTATCAAAAATGCACAACTCTAATGAAAAATGGTCTGGTTAGTTCTGCATGTATGCAGCATGACCATATTTATACGCATCTCACCTGCTGTTGCTGCTTTTGTGAATTTGCTACGTCTTCTGCTGACTGAGGTGAGTTGGAGGAATCATTGTTGCAAGTTATCAAAAATGCACAACTCTAATGAAAAATGGTCTGGTTAGTTCTGCATGTATGCATGTGAAGACTGAAAACATTTGTAAACCTATGAAGGCTCTCCCATGTTAATATTGTCGATTTTAAAAGTACGGCATATAAAAATTGAGTTTGGATAGGTTTGGAGTAATTGAACCTTTCAAATATATTGTTTTGAATTCGATCTGCTGCTGCTGCATATATAAAATGGGTCAAGGCAAACTCATCTTCTGACCAATAATTGCAAAATGATATTCGGTGTATTTTTAATTTTCAGAATTTAAATTGGCAGGGTAAAAGCGTGACGAAAATAGAGAAAACTCAGTTTAGTCTGCATTTTTTCAAAAAAAGAAAAAGTTGTGGAACAGGTGTGAAAATTTAAAATATTTTTTCCTATTTAGAACAGTTTAAGGTGGAGCCTTTGCATTACAATACTACTAAATTCGCAGGTTTACCAAAATTATTAAAATATATTGTTTTGACAAGGTCGATGGCATTTCTCGCATAACTTGCTGATTATATCTTTTAAAATGCATTATTCACTTGCGCATAGACATAAGCCAAGCCTAAATAGGTGACATGTCTGAAAAAAACATTGAAATTAAGGACGATTGTATCTTTTCTTGTTAAGTCCATTCCGATTTTCATTGTTAGTTAAGAAAAAAGCACAAATTAACATCACATAATAATAATAATAATAATATGCAACCACATAAGTCGAAAACACATTGCCAGTGTATTTCATCAAGTCTAGTCGTAATAATATTTATAATTATTTTTGTGCCGTTACAAGAGAGTGTGTTCTATGTGACGGGTTGTCAAGAATGTGATGGTGTACAGCTCAAATTGCACCTTAATGAACTGTCATCCAATTTCCATTTTTAAACCAAGAGTGAAACAATACCTGCTTTCTTACCATGTAAAAAACATGCACTTTGTGAAGAAGAAGGTGAAGAAGCATTGCACACAACACCAATTCATTAATTGCGCTGATGTGTAAAAGAAATGTTTTTTAGAGATGTACATGAACGAGCAAACTAAATTGTATTTACACAATGTATTAACATATAATTAACAATTACAGATAGTAGAAATGGATCGTTACACATGTTTTTGCTAGTTTTAACCTTCATCTTTACTCCACACAAATAGCATGTATCCTTCCTTTTAATCATTTTTTTTTCTTTCATTAGAAGAGCTAAAATCATTTGCATTTTTCAGTTGTCATTGTCTTTGTTCTAGTTCATTTTGTGCATTTGTTCTTGTTTCTGCTTTTTGCAAAAGGCTAGTCAAAAATAAATGTTGTGTCTGTTGCCTATATAGGCAGACATGAATTTAAACTTGGTTAATTATTTGCATACATTTTCTGCTATCAGAGAACTTCTTGTCAAAACTCATGATAATATAATTATTGAATGTTCAGTCACAGCAGGACGTTGCGAGGAAGTGAAACCACAAATCGGCTAAGAAAAAGCGTGGGTCATATTTGACATTTTTGATTGCATACATTTTCTGCTATCAGAGAACTTCTTGTCAAAACTCATGATAATATAATTATTGAATGTTCAGTCACAGCAGGACGTTGCGAGGAAGTGAAACCACAAATCGGCTAAACAAAACTAGAAAAAGCGTGGGTCAAATTTGACATTTTTGGTAATCTCCTGCGTGTAGCTGTGCGTATACCTAACAGACCTCAAATAAATGCATGCATTTAGTCTAATGTGGTTTGACTTTGGAATCTCTAATGTTTGTCAAATGTGATCTTGAAAACAGTAAATCTCCTATGTGTGTAGGCTAATTCATGAGGTTTTACAAGTTTACAATCAAATGCTCATCACCGTCATCAATCGAAACAATGACGAATAAAGATGCTCATCATTTCCGATCTTCAGAATTAAATGCACCTAATTTAGACTAATGTGGTTTGACTTTGGAATCTCTAATGTTCGTCAAATGTGATCTTGAAAACAGTAAATCTCCTATATGTGTAGGCTAGTTCATGAGGTTTTACAAGTTTACAATCAAAAGCTCATCATCACCGTCATCAATCGAAACAATGACGAATAAAGATGCTCATCATTTCCGATCTGCAGAATTAAATGCACCTTTTGCTTCATGTGTAGCCAAATAAATCCAAATACTAAATTTATCTTTATTTAAATTGCTATTATTACGTTTTGTCGCTGTTTAAAAAAATTCTGGAATTTGCCAAATCTTTTGATACATTCACTTTGTGGGGCACAGTGCAGGACAATTCTTTTGATTCCACAATATTTTTATTTTTTCTGTGAATGAATAAGGCACGAATATAAGGCGCAATCTCTGTTTACAATCAAATGATTCGTAAAGTGTTATCCAATTTATCGAGCACAATGAAGACTTTAATAATCTTGAATTGACATCTTAATTTCCAAGTTAAAATGGGAGTACTTGATAAGTGACAAATTATGCAATTCATCATCTATTCATAATCATGAATGATATTCAAGCGAGCAATGAAACACATTTATGTAGATATATAAATTATGAGCTTATATCGCAGAGAATGAGTTACGACTACTACCCCGCAGCCGCAACTGCATTTTTCTTATTGGCAAAATAACAATAACATCTTTGAGATGGGTGGTAACCAACATGAAAGACTGTTGATTGTGATGATGATAAATTACTTTAGAGTTCACAAAAGTGCTCTGCGTTGAAAGATATGATCGATTACTTATCGTCCAAGATCTACGGCTCATCGGGCACCGCTCTCATTTTTTGTTATTATTTGCCCCCTTCTTAAATTGAGACATCATAACTTCAATCGCTGGCATAATAATATTTAATAATCCGTTAAGGAATGCAAAATATAAAAAATTACTTTAGAGTTCACAAAAGTGCTCTGCGTTGAAAGATATGATCGATTACTTATCGTCCAAGATCTACGGCTCATCGGGCACCGCTCACATTTTTTGTTATTATTTGCCCCCTTCTTAAATTGAGACATCATAATTTCAATCGCTAGCATAATAATATTTTAATAATTTTGTTAAGAAATGCATAATATAAAATGAATATTTTTTATGCTTTTTGTTTTAGAGGTTGTGATTTTATTGGGACCCAACTGCGTGTAGCCAATAATGTCAATTAAATTGGGACATTGACAAGATCGGACTGAAGTAAAGAATGAAGGTATCCGACCCTGCCATTTCCAAAGCTAATCATGAGCGTCGGCCAATGAAGAAAAGCGCAGGAAATGGGACCAGCAGTAATAATCAGGTGCCAAACTCACAGTTAGTGAAAGTGGAAAGGACGTTAAAAGTGAAGAACGGCCAGCAATCTGAAGCTGTATCAGAGAGGAAATCCACAGGTAAGTTTAATTATTTCATTAATGGATACGCCCTATAATTTCTGAAAACTATTTAAGTAGAATATAAAAGCTTGCAATGCATAAAATATTGAACAGAGCTAATATAATATTTGGTAGAATCTTCGAGAAAACTGCGTAGATCTGATAAACCTCCTGAGAAAGAGATTAAGGAAACAAGGTTATCTCCACCGGCAAAAAAGCCATGGATCCCTTGCACCCGTCGTCCCTCAAAACCCAAACTACCCCCACATATAATACAAATGGAATTATCTTTGGTAGACCCTAATAATAAGGTTTGCAAGAAATTCTCAAGTTCCCCCACATCCGACTCTTCAGACAACTGAAGTCAAAAAAAGCAAAAGATATCAAAATGCAAAAGTGCCAAGTACTAAAAATAACCAGCAAAAAAGTCAAGAATCCTCTTCTCCCACCAAAAATTCTGCATCTGCTAAAACCGCAGAAAACAAAAGGTCAAAGGTGACTTTGAAGAGGCAGTTTGCCCTGGATAATGCTCCTTCCAATCTAAACAAGTCATTTTCCGTCTCTGACGAAAGTTTAAACTCAATCACTTCCGTGACACAGCTACTGAAAATCGAAAGGTGCTCATATGCATTTACTGGCAGTAGCAACAACAAGTAATTCGGCGGGCGATGATGAAGCAGAAGAAGAAGACTTTGTCACTGGTGGCGTCAAGTCGCTTGCTGCCAGATGGCAAGCAAGGAATGATAAAAATGCGGACACTGCCAGCGTAAATCAAAATGGCATTCTGAGAAAGAATAAAAGCAATGACAGCGCTCTCTCCAACAAGCTCAGCGAGGAAGAATCCAAAACATTAAAACTGCGTCAAGCAATTCAGCAAAATTTACCAAAGAAAGATGTAGCGAATGCATTGAATCAAAATGAAGAGAAAGAAAAGATTTTATTGGCAGCAACAACAAAGGCTGAGAAAAAATTAGGGCAATCTACAGCTTTGTCTTCTGGAAATGTCTCACCATCCATGTCCAAGTCACCACAACCGCAAGAAAAAAACAGGAAAAGTGTAGCAAAATCGCATACCAGTACCAGAGCTACAATATCGGACGCATCGTCATCAGCATTGCTAACGGCAGCTGCTGCAATTACAGCTGCGCCGTCGGAGAGGAAAACGTATGTGGTTTTTGAAATAAAAATGCTTTAAATTTAACACGTGTACTTAACTACTTACAGTAGTAGTAATAATATTAATATTGTATTTACTTTTGTCAAGTTCAATATATCTATACACACATTCGGGAATAAACGATAAATGACAATGAACATTATAGCCATATTATTCAATAATACACACAATTTAGTTGAATAGCGAGCACATGTGCAAATTATTTAACTTTACTAATAAAAAACAACTTGTCTAATGGAGTGTCAATTATGACAGAGTATGTAAAAGCTGCTGTCAAAATATTATTATTCAGTCAGGCTTGCAAAAAATGCATGCCATGCTATAAAATATTTTTTTAAACAAACGATATTATGTTATGTTTAATTATGGCTACAAAAGATAATTTTGGAAGTCAATACAGTATGAAGACCACATCCTAATATCCTAATAAATGATCCATGCTTATTCTTGGGCAAATATTATAGTGTGTACCTATTATATGGATAATAAGCAATGAATATATCAAGTACCTAAGTATATTAATTATTAATATGTACCTATACTGTGCACACTGCTTCATATTAAATGTTAAATTGTCATGAATTAAATTAGCCTAAAAATCATTTGTAACAATTCCTAGCCATACTTGCTTACTAATCAAACCAGTATAGACCCAGACGCAGACATTTTGTAACTTTTTTTGTCATCAAATACAATGTCAAATGGTCATGTTGCAGTGAGTATAAAACATTTTTACTATATAACACCAACACCTATAGTGGCTATAGGTATACCCCTTTATTTGTCTTGTCTAAAAAACTTATACAAGTTATCATTTTTTATGTATTTACATACAAATATGTGAAATGTGCAGGCCTTGCATATTGTCATTTTTTTATAATGCTAATAACATTCAATTAACTTTTTATTTAACAATGACAAATAAAATATGTT